>KL660781.1:29488-108648 GCA_000732775.1 Stachybotrys chlorohalonatus IBT 40285
AAAACGGTCGAGACCTTGGCGGCTTCGTCGAGGTCGAGGCTGGTTTGCACGGCAGCATCCATTCAGCTCACGTGTAGTGCAGTATATAGACAAAGCGACCATGTCGTCCATGTCCCGCTGTGGAGGTCCTCGACACACGACACACGGGCACCGGCATTTGCCTGGATTTGTTTTCTGGTATTGTACTCACTGCGGCTTCTGGCCGTATATGAGGCGTAAGCGCATGTACATGAGCGCCGAATTGTCCATATAAGCCTTCCGAACGTCGATAAGGAACGTCTCTACGTCTTCGGAGCTCCACTTCAATCCTCGCGTCAGTGGTCCCAGAGCTATGGCCTGGAGGCCATCGAGCAAGATGGTGCGCCAGTACAAACCCACCGTCTTAAGCACCTTGTTCTTGGGCCAAGTGCCAATGGGAACATGGAAGGTTCGCTCCGTGACGTTGACAAGACCTGCCGTTCGCATCGAATCGGCCAATCGGCTGTCGGCTGCTGCATGAAAGTCGATCCCAAGCGCAGTCAAGCCTTCGTTGACGAGTGCCCAAAACTTGGCCACGGGGTGCTCAGGCGGTACTGTTCTCCCGGCTTTGATCGTGACAGGATGGTGGTGGATCTCCTGGAGCTCGATCCATCCCCCGGGCTTAAGGTGTCTTTACATAAGAACCGAGTTAGCTACCTGGTTGTCAAGGAGACGGGCTGTGGGAACAACTCACTCGAACGCTCGACGGAACAGCTTCATCCAGTTTTTGATGGCCATCACGGTGTGGCGAGCATGGATGTAGTCAAAGTATTCCCGAGGGTACAGCCAAGGAGCTTCGATATCATCCACCAAGAACTCGACATTGGGTGGCAGCCAATGGGGCTGGATCGGGGAGAGGTCAACACCGAGGACATGTGCGCTGGGGTACTTGTCACCCACTATACGGTGCTGTCAGACATAGTTTGCCAGCGAGGTCGGAGCCAAGGATCGATACTCACTTTCAATGGCCCAAATGCCGGTGCCCGTGCCAAAGTCGAGTATGTTCTGGGGACGGTCACCTATGGGCGCAAAGTGCAGCTTCTGGTTGCAGAGCAGCTTCATCATGGCATGCTTCATGTCCTCCCTTTCCTGCTCCGGGTCGTCGTTTGGAAAGTTATAGGTACCTTCCCTGAATCGATGATAACGTCGGCCGTGCTCGAACATGTAGTCTCGCACGGAAGAGCTCAGAGACGACGTTCCTTCGTTGTGAACATCACTCTCATAGCCTCCATCTGTGAGGCTGTCGCGGTCCGCGTCGTCGTCGACCTCGCCGCCGTCATCAGCAATAATCGTGGCCTCGGCCTGGGTCAAGGCCTCGTGAGAGATGGTCTCTTGTTCCCCGGGGGACAGGTCTGGAAATATCTCCATCCCGTTGGGGTGCGTCAAGCGAGAGCCACCCGCGGGGCCTGGTTGGAAGTCCTTGGAAGGCTGGCTCGACTTTCCCTTCTCCGTCGCGGCGGGACCGTGTGAGCCGCCTGTTTGCTCTGGTTCGTTGGTTACGGTCGACTGCTTCGGGGAGCCCTGCTGTCCAGTGGGCCTGTCATCATGATTTCCGATGGGTTCTTGCGCCTTCGCCGCAGTGTCCCCTAGGGGGATGCCCGATAGTTCCTGCGTTGCCATGTTCACGTTGATAGATGTAGTTGCAGCAGAATGCCCGCTGGAGACGAGCAGGAAATGAAACAGTAGGCGGTGGTTTGACAGTTCAGTCCTGAGGTTGAGGAGCTGGTGCGGCAGTCAGGCTTTGTACTAATGCCATTCGCACGGCAGCTCTTGGGCCGCCGAGTTGCTGATGGGCTTGCGCAAGGCTGAGAACAACTCCTTGCAATTCGAGGGTGATGGGAAAGGCCGGCGGAGAGTACCTGGCGGGTTAGGTGAGTTCAATCTGTCTGTCCTGCAGGTCCTTTGGGGGCCAGCCGGTCTGACAGGTCGGTTCACTTGGGCGGCGAATAGACGACGTCAAGCAGCATTAGGTTCAACGGCTGTCGCCGAGACAGAGATGGGGAACTGAGGCAGAAGTCACGGATGAACCAAAAGGAACGGGGATGAGCAAGGGGACGGCCAACTGCGGTAGAGGCTGCGGGGGATTCCATCGACCAGGGCGCGTCCGGTGGCTCAGGCGCGAGAATCGAGGGCAAATGCGCTGTGAAGCAAAGGTGCAGTGCGGTGCGGTGCTGTGCCGTGCCGTGCCAGCAAGCCACAGTGGCATGGTACCCCGGGTGGGCTGAGCAGAGGTATCTGGGGCCGCCGCCGAAGGCTGTGGCTACAGGGACCGAAGTACATGATCAGACTTGGGTGTGGTGCCCTGTGTCGTCTGGACGGCCAATAACGGTTCAGTGTCTCGGCGGCTTGACACGACCCTCAGCTTCGATGGTCGAATCTTCCTGCTGATGCTTGCTCAGCTGAAAAGACACCTCAATCGACGCAAGTAGCAAGACAGGCAGGTAGGTGCCTTGCGTCACCGGGTTGTCATTTCATTCACTTGGTGCGGTAGGAAGGCGTCCGGCCAGTACTTGAGACGCTTTCGTCAGTCGGTACCTCGACTACATAAACACGCGCATGGGCACCTGGGAATGTTATCGTGGCACCCTTTGTACCCTATTTGCGCTGTGGGCCCTCCCAGCATTACACAGGCATGAACTGCGTGGCGTCCTTCCCGCATCACCAGGTTGCGACGCCATCATGCAGGGTAGGTCTGATTCAGCCGTACTTGGCTTCCAGTTGTTCATTTCCTATAATGTCTTAAAAATTAGAAAAATAGAAAAATAAAATAACAAAATAAACAAAAGAGAAAGCCAGGTACATGTGTTTTACATACCTACGGGTACGTGGGCAAGCTTGATGTGTGTGCAATAAATCAACCTAGATCGAGCTTCTTCGTCCGTTGAGCGTCCGCATACTGTCTCACAAAGTCACAACCACAATTGTGTCTTCAAGATGGTCATGCCAAGGCACACAGAATGATCGAAAAACAAAAGACAAAAAAAAAAGAGATGATTCAAGAGTGGCAAAAAAAAACAAAAACAAAAAAAAACACCAGCAGCTGAGAATTCGCAAATCGCACTCCTTCCTGCTTGACTTTCTTCTCATGTGGCCCTGCACGTCTGTGCCAATTCAGAGCGGCCAACAGGGTGCGAAAGAGCTTTCGAGATAGGGCGGGTCCTGGCCGGATGAGCTCACCAATCCGTTTACCAGTAGTACCTGCCCAAGACGTCATGTCATGTCCTCGCAACAACCATCTCAGTATCAAGGCCAACAGCCAACGTCTTATTGATTGAAAACAAACCCTTGGGTCCCTGCAAGTGCGGTGCCTGATACAATGTCGCGACGGGCCCTCAAAACGGGTGCGCACTGCACCGGCAGCTCATCTTTCTGTCCAACTGACCTCGCGTCGGACACTGTCCGCCAGGATCAGACTCGGCAACTGCTGAACAACGAGGACCTGTACAACGCCAGCCGGGCGCTCCTCGGTCTGCCGGACAACGACGACTATACCTACTACGCTACAGCCGTTGTCAAGCTGCGCGAGGTGCAGCGTGTAGTCCAGGCTGGTGGTGTCAACGGCCTGCACTCGTGGTATCGCAACCAAGACAAGTCTCCCGTAAGCCAGCATCCGCCCCTGCAGCAGCTGTCGCGTCCTCGGAAGCTTAGGTGTTTGCTACTAGAGAGATCCTCCGCCCCGGCCTGACGTAGAAGCCTACACTTCAATCTTCAGCCCTACCACCGCCACAGTGTCACTCCTCAAGAACTTTGGTACCAATGCCAAGAAAGGCTCCATCCGCACAGAGGTTGCCGCTCACCTGGACGCGAAGAGATACATTCATCCAGCTCTGACCGCAAAGCTGACGGTTCCCAAGTCCAAGAAGGCTCCCTACAACCCCTACTACGACTTCTGGGCTTGGTCGTGCCGGTCCCTGGAGTGGTGCGGCCCTTGCGAGTCGTCGGAGCGTATATTCATGAGTCACCACGTCCTGCCCATCTTCATGCACCACTTTGGCTGTGTCACGCCCTCGCACGAAAGTATGCAAATCATCAAGGTCTTGGCCGAGGGACGTGCTCTTGTCGACATGGGTGCGGGAGGCGGCTACTGGGCGTGGATGCTCCGCTGCTATGGCCTGACTGTGCACGCCGTGGATAACATGCAGAGCGAATGGAGAGTCCAATGGCTCGACGACCTCGTGGTGGCGGACGGAGTGCAGTGGCTGCGGAAGAACAACCACGGCAAGGACTTGGTCCTGCTCATGGTGTATCCCGTGGTCGGCGGGGGGGTCGGAGGTGGCACAGAAGGCAGTTTTACAAGAACCTTGGTGGATGCATACCAGGGCGACACCATTGCCGTGGTGGGCACTCAGAACGGCAACGGGTACACGAGCTTCAAGGGAATGACCATGGACCAGTACATGGAGAGGGAGCACCAAGACTGGACCAAGGTTGTACAGATACCTCTGCCCAGCTTTGCCGGTAAAGATGAGGCCCTTTATATATTCCAACGAGGCCCGAGAGTACCTGCGGAAGGGGATACGCAAACAAGCACTTGAGAAACCAGCTCTGTGAATTTGCCAGCTGCGCGGCAACGACTGCTGGCCAACACTTACCACACCATCTCATCATCAGCAGGCGGCAGTTGTATGATCATTCGAATGCTTACCATGTGGTTGTACCCGACGGGAAAGGTGCCCACATTCGCTCCGTCGAATACCCTTGTTAGAATGTAGTCGAGAGAGCCGTTGAACTGCCGAGGACAATGTGAATATACAAGCAGCGGGGGAACAAATGCTCAGTCCGCGGACCGAAGTCTAAGATGCTAAATCCCAACAAAGTGTGAGACAAGACAAGGCTAAGGTTGTAGGGGACTGGCGCGGCCGGGAACGATCGACGGCTTGTTCCCTGTAGTCGATCCGTGTTAGGCAGCTTGCAGCATTGCGCAAGCGATGTGCCGCAGAGATTTGCCCGAAGATCCTTCCAGGTCCTCCGCCTCCGACCAGAACACAAGACACACTTACCGACCTTCAGCTGATGTCGTATCACGGGAGACGGTGTGCCGCGTCAGTTGGCTTTGGCAGCCGTTTGAACATGGCTTGCCGTTGTGCCGGGGACCAAGGGACTTGGCGCAGCTTGCCTACGCCGCTGGGAACATTGCCAGCATGTGGAGAAAGGGAACATGGCCTCAGCCCTAAAGAAGCCAACCCGGCTACCTTACGAAGGAATACAGTAATTACTGTCGGGAATTACACCCAGGCCTAAGCCCCTGCCCCTCTCGTTGGGTTGTCTTGGGGATTCTTGGCCAGCCCGGCTGCATCCTGCTGCGGGTCAGCGCAGCCACCACGCTCCAACGAGACGCTGCTGGCCAGGTGCATCGTGTACCCTGTTGGCGGGGTGGGCGGGTTCTCCTCTCAGGCGGCTCTGCTGCTGCTGCTGCTGCTGCTGCTGCTGCTGCTTCAAGCCCCCTGGCGGCAGGGTCTCTACGATGGGAGACGTGCATGCGGCTACCAGCCCACCCAAGCTGAGGCAGGCTCGGCAGGCAGGCAGGCAGGCAGGCAGGTGGCCAAGCATGGATGTTTGTCCAGGTGTAACTCCCCGGCAGGACGTGGATGCAGATGACAACTACAGTATCCGTACAGTGAGGAAGCTCGCGGCTTCAAGCAGCTCTTCTCGGGGACCAGGTAAACACCCCCCCCCCGCCCTGGCTTGGGTACGGCGGAGCTGCTGTCAGCGCCTAGTTACTCCACATCCGCCCCGGTCCGACCTGCCCTCTGCTGCCCTGGCGCCCGTGCCGATTGCTTTCTCTCCCCGTGCCCCCTCGTCTCTGGGTCATCTCTGCTTCCCCTCCCTTCCCTACTCTTTGCCATTAACTCTTGGTGGCAATTGACCAAGATTTGCCCTCGAAATCAGGGTGTTCTCGTGGCCTGCTGCAGAGACTTGGTTACTCGACGTTGGACGGGAGCCCATCTGCCCCGCAACACCATTCAATGTCTCTGAATGTGGACGATGGCCGTCGTGGTGGCCGTTCGAGATCGAGGTCTCGTGACCGCCGCCCAGTCGACGACCCGCCTCCCGAGCCAACTACATACGCCGACCTTCAACAACCAACGTTTGCTTACCCGGACGACGATCTCGACGACCGATATCGGTCCAGTCGCCGTGCCCCTCCAAGCCAAGGCGGCGGTCTGCCTTACCCGGCCGACGCGGGCTTCGACAGCATGCTTCCGGGTAACCAGGGCCTTTACAGCTACGACGACGATAGAAGGCCGATCTACCGAACCGCATCGCCCGCAGCAGACTCCCCCTATCGTACCTCGCGGGACAAGGTCGAGAGCAAGCTACCGGGATCCTTCCCAGCCGACGATCGGTACGGCGATCCGCGAGACTCCAAGTACGGTCTCAAAGACAGCCAGGGTCTAGACCGTGACAAGCTCAAGTTTTTGCCTCAAAAGTATAGTCGGGGATACGATGAGGATGACGACGCCGACGGCAAAGACAAGGATAAAAGGCGAAGCCGCAAATACGAGGACGAGGACTATGGCAAGTACTCTGACCGTGAGAAAGAGAAGAAGAAAGAGCGGCAGAGGAAGAAGGACGCCTTGGAGGAGGACTTGGCTTATGGTCGCCCGCCTGGGCCCCGGCCAGACTCGCCTCCAGCCACCTACGGGAGCTACATCCCCACTTCGCAACCGGGAGACAAGCGCTCGTCGAGGTACGATGATCCGTCAGACCGTCGACGGCCCGCAAGCCCCGGTGTAGATGAGTACGGGCGTCCTCTCTCCTATCGCGACGACCCCCGCAGCTCTGGAGCGAACGTGTTGACCGTGGAGCCCAACGGCCGTGATCGGGATCGCCGCAGGGACAAGTCTCCTGGACCATCTCAACTGGGCGTCGAGCCGACTGGTCGCGAAAGGGACCGTTCAAGGGATCGGCGTGACGGCGGGCGCGACCGATCTCCGCTACCACCTACGGCCCGTATGTCTAATCTCTCTGTTGACACCGGCAGACCGGCCGCTCTCACCCTTGCGGCGGCCCCTGGCTCACCCTTTCTCGAGTCGTACCGCGGGACCTACCAGGAATCGTCTCCCATGCCCTCTCCGCTTCTGCTAGCTTCTGGGCACCCTGACGAGTATGGCATGCTGGAGCCGCTCTCGCCCCTCACGTCTGACGCCGAGGGTGATGGGAAGAGGCGCAGTCGACGTGCTCGATTCCATGACCCGGAGGACATTGCTACGCGCTTGGCTCGGGCCCTCAAGGGCGACAAATCTCCAGACGTTGAACCTCTCATCGAGATCCTTCCGAGTCTGACGCATGAGCAAGTCATGGAACTGCGCGCTGAATACAAAAGACTCGTCAAGACCGGGTCTGAGCGGAAAGGCGTCAACATCGCAAAGCATATCCGCTCTCGGCTCAAGGACGAAGACCCAAATCTCATGAAAGCATGCTACTCTGTCGCACTAGGAAAATGGGAAAGCGAGGCCTACTGGGCCAACTTCTGGTACCAAGGCGACAAGACTAGACGCGAATTGCTCATCGAGTCGCTCATGGGACGCACCAACGACGAAATCCGCGAAATCAAGGACTCCTTCACGGACAAGAAGTATGACAACAGCTTGACCAAGTGCATGAGAACGGAGCTCAAGGAGGACAAGTTCAAGAAGGCAGTCATGACTGTTCTGGAAGAGAGGCGCATGGAGGAGTATGACTCTACTGGCCGAAGGCTGCCGCTCGACTATGAGTTGATCGATCGCGATGTCGCTGATCTGCGCAAGGTGATCAAGTCGGACAAGGGAGGCGAAAGCCTGATGATATCCATCATCGTGTCCCGAAGCGACTCGCATCTTCGGGCGGTACTGAAGGAGTACGAGAAACACTACCGCTCCAACTTTGCTCGCGATTCTCTGAAGAGAAGCGGCAATCTGGTGGTAAGTAGACGACGCAACCTCCCCCCCACTCCCAAAGATCCGTCTGGAACTCGCCGCTAACATCCTCAATAGGGTGAACTCCTAGCACACATCCTCAACGGCGTCATCAACCGCCCCGTGCGCGACGCCCTGCTCCTGCACCACGCTCTCACGGCGTCCCGCAAGGACGAACTGCGCCGCGAGCTGCTGACGTCGCGCCTCGTCCGCTTTCACTGGGACCCCATGCACATGCACGCGGTCAAGAAGGCATACAGGGAGCGCTACGGGCACGACCTGCAGGACGCTGTGCGTGACGCGACGAGCGGCGCCTGGGGCCTGTTTTGCAGCGAACTGTGCATAGCCAGGATGCCCAACGATGTGCGGCGCGTGGAGCGGGTTGACGCCAGGAGGTGAAGATGGGCAGAGCAAAGGGGGCGGGGCAAGCTCACATTTTGTATGGTGTCTTTTGGAAAGGGGCATTTCAGGGGCGATGATGCTATATGTGTGGTGTGATTCGGGGTCTTATGATATATGGTAGCCATCAAATTAGGATGATTGATATACATCAGGTTTCAAAATGTGTACATCCGCGTCCCACATGTCCAAGCTGGCAAACCTCATTTTCTCGTGGTTCACGACCTCTTCGATCCTTTGCCACCCCGACCTCCCTTGCCCTGTCCCCTTGATCTCCCCTTCCCATCGCCGCCGGCGCCGGCGCCGGTGCCGCCCGCAAGCATGACCCGGACCTTGCCGACGGGCACGCAGTTGATGACCTCCTCGGGTTTGAGGCTCTTGAGCAGCTCAACCTCGCGCGGCCACATGCGCTCCGAGTCGCGGGCGTTGTCGTCGACGACGCCGCGCTTCGTCGAGGCCATCTTGAGCCTGTCGAGGATCTCCTTGACGGCCTTGCCCTTCTTGGTCGCGCCGGGCTGCAGCTTGGTCTTGTACTTGAACTTGACGAGGGCGTTCCATGGCGCGCACACGGGCACCACCTCGAGGATCTCGTCGCCGGGCAGCGGGGTTCCTATCAGGGTGTCCAGGGCCGTGGCTTGTTCCGCCTCGTCGTGGTCCAGGACGTCCAGCCCTTCGTCCATCATCACCTTGCGGATCTCCTCGTGCTCGGCCATCTCCTTTTGTCGGCGCTGGTGCTGCACGCGCCGGCGCTCTTTGGCCGCCGCGAGCTCTGCCTCGCGGTCGGCCTTGGCTTTCGCTTCGGCTTCAGCCCGTTGCTGTCCCGCAGAGGCCCCGATCAAGGCTTCGGCGGCGGCTCGGTCTTCCTCGTCCTGGAATTTGTATTTGTTTGCAATCTTCTTGGCTTTGCCGCGTTGACCTCGCTTGGCAGGTTTCGCATTTCCGGCTGAGCCCGCAGGTTGTTTGCCAGACGTGGGCTGTACCTTTGACTGGCTGTCACTGGCGACTGTCGATTCGTCCAGCTTGCCTGATTCCTCCTCTCCCTCCTCCTCCTCCTCCTCCTCCTCATCACCCCCTTGCTCCTGATCCTCAGCAGGCCTCTCTACCTTATCCGGGCCTTGAATAGTCAGGCCGTCCATTTCTGTGAGACTGGGCTCTTCCTCCGCAGCTTCGTCCGAGTCTTCGTGCTCTTGCCCGCCCGTGGAAGATTGAAGTGGATTGTCCCGTTCTTCTACCTCTTGCCTCTCACTGTCGTAACCCTCATCTGATGCGCTATCGCCGTCGTCCAACGTCGTTGTCCCGGCATCATTATTGCCACCGTTTCCCTTCTCTTCACTTTCAACCGATGAAGCACTTTCGTGCAATCGGTGTTTGACATGCTTTGCTTTGCTTTCTTCGCTAATCTTGAACATAAAACCTAACCCCAGCAAGAGTGGTCCTGGAGGGAGGAAGTTCTTCTTCCCACGGACCATGAAGCTGCCGGCGGGCAAGAACTCCCCTGTTGGTGCTGATTTGGAAACCTGGTCGGCATAAACCCACCAAGCACCCATTCCGGCTTTGGAGTCCCAGGCACTGGAAGAGCAAACGGACAGTGCCCCAGCTTGGGAGAGTGTGGCAGGCGGGATCGGGGCATCCGGCGTCTTGGGGTTGTTCTTGATAACAACGCTTGCAGCACCGTGGAGATCTGCGTGACAGAACACATCACCTTTTCGCAAGTATCTTTTGTAAAGAATCTCATTCTGAGAAGCATCCCTGCCCCCCAAGACGAGATACCCGTCAGATGATATGAACCACGTGAACTTTTCGAACCACATAGCTCGTCGGATGGGCTGCAAAAGAGCCTTCTCCTGCTTCAGACCCTTCCTGAGATCCTCGGTAATCTTTTGCTCGGCATTTTTGAGAGCTCGCGTAGCTTGCTGCGCGGTCTTCTCCTGCTTGACGGCTGCCGTTCGCTTTTGATCATAATACTCCCGGGCATTGCCCCACGGACTTAAAGATAGGTTGATCTCGACTGCTAGGGCCTTCGGCAATGACTTTCCAGTTTGGGGTTGCTGCTCGTTGTCTTCACCTTCGGACTCACTTTCGTCGGTTGCGAAGGGATCATCGTCCACGTCCTCGAAATCCTCCTCCGATAATGACAGCGTAATCAGGTTCTCCGCCAGGTTGAGCGGCAAGCGTATTGTTTCGGCGACTGGGTTTCGGCGTTTCTTTTCCCGCTCTATCAGCTTCCCGATGTCGACCCAGTCCATGCCCTGGGCGAGCAAGCCGTTGACCGCGTCCAAAGCTTCCTGCACTCGTTCCACGTTGGCTTCAATGGCGGCCGCCTTGCGAATGTTCAGAGATTGCGCCTCTTGCAATCCCTCTATTCGCTTTGCTTGATCCTGCTTGGCCGCATCGAGTTTTCGTTTAGCTGTGAGTTCCCTTTCGGCGAGCCTTGATTCGAGCTTCTGGCCTTCCAGTGACGAAAAGAATTCATCAACGGTCTTGTTGTAGCCAGTAAACTCCAGGACCTCGAAAGCTGGGTCATCGCGCAGTTTTTTAGGTACGAACGGATGGAAGTCTTCGTATAGCAGGTTTTCTCTTTTTGATGTTTCGTCACTAGGCCCAGACTCGGCGTTGTCCTTTGGCCTGCGCTTAGCGAATATGTATCCTTGACTGGTCGCTGACGACGTGATGTCTTCGACAACTTTCCGAGCTCCAGATAATGATTCAACCAAGCTATCAAGTAGTTGCTCGCTTTCGAGAATATCCGCCGGTTTCGCCGATGTATCGAAATTGTTCTCCTGGAGAACATGATCAACGAGGACAGGGGGCACCTCTGTTATGGAAACAGCCAGAATCTTGCGCAAATCACCGCCGGGCTTCGCCTTCATTTTTCGCGTGTCAGACACTGTGGCGGCCCGGTGAATGGCAGCCGAGAGTGCCTCCCTGACACGTTCCTTTGTCAATGGTGGAATCCCGGAATAGTTCTGCCTGTTGTCGAGGGAGTATTGTAGGCCGACTCTCTGGGGCTCCTGGGCATCGCCTTCGGGAACATTGCGGGCTATCGTCAAGATGTTGAGGTTGGCGTCCGTCAAGATGATGTTACCACTCTACCAAGATGTCAGTTGATGGCGGCGCACAGCGTCCACGGCAGAGGTTTCCGGTGCGTACTGCGAAAAACTCCAGGAATAGGCGATATTGTCCGTCGCTGAACTGGAACTCAAGAATTCGGTCCGTTCCGATTTGAGCAACCGAAGTCAGTCGCCGGGTCTTGAGGAACTTTCGAAGCCGAGCTACAAAAGCAGACGGAGCTGTTGCAGTCGTTCGAGCGAAATCCGTCAAGTGGCATCGGAATCCCGTGTCGATGACGAGCTGTTTCTTGCTATCTGGCTTGGCGAACTTGAATAGTAAAATCTTTGACGAGAGGTCGTAAATGTTTGCCACCCGCAGCGTCACGAGGCTTTGTTGTAGCTCATGCGCGATGACCTTGGAGCTTGTTAGGCAGGCTAAGAGCAAGAATGACCATGAAATGTACCTTAACGTCCAAAGACGAAAACCGCTGCTTCATCTTCCTTTGGTGTGTTTGAAGCGGACAAGCAATATGGTGTTACTGGAATCTACTCCGTACAATTACTTAATTCCGACTCTGCGTCCTTCCCCTCGTGATGGCAACGAGGGGCACCAGGTAAGACAGTCATCGCGGGGCATCCGAAAAAGTGTGTGACGACATCAAGTCACGTGCAGGTATTCATGGGGTGTGCCGTAAAAAAGTGACCGTTGGGGAGTTACTAAGCGGCGGGAGACACCGCCAGAAAGGGGCATGAAACCAGCCATGGCGAAGGGATGTTAATATATTACGATATCAACTCCTGACCTCGACTGCACCGAAGTCATGTGAGATGTTAGCCTACCGAGATGTCTCAAGGGAGCCGTCCGTCCGCTACGAGTAGACATGGCGGTTCTGGCCTACAGACCGAGCCGGGACTATTGATGCAGATTCGCACCTTGTTGCCCAATTTCGGCTACACGTCGCGAGCTCATTTGGCATCCAATGACATCCCGTAATCTTCACAAGCTGGACGGTTGCAGTGGGCGCTTTGGGCAACGCGCTGACGCGCAACTCGCAAGGTCTAGGCGCGCCCAAGCACGAGATCGGCACAGCCAGGTCCACAAGGGGCCCAGCGGGCAGATCCGCTTGGCTGAGCATGCTGCAGGTTGTCACAGCAACCAGGGGCAGCGGCAGTACCTGGGGGAATTAGAATGTACTCCGTACGGTACCAAAGATTCAGATACGGTGCATGCTCTCGGGAGGTCACACGGATTGCGACAGTAGGGCTGTGATGAGGAACCCTCAATCTAGAAGAAAGGCTCAAACGGTAAGGCCATGGTGTGTCTATTCCAAGGCTATCAGGAGCATCGAATTGATTGATTGGACTCCAACTGGAGATTGAGACCGGAGAGCTCTCTCATGATATGGGGGCCTTGTGCTTCACATGTGCATTACATACGCACTGTGTGGGCTCAGGGGCACACCTCGAGCTTTCAGAAACAAGCGAGGCTTGCATATCAGTTGCACGACTCGTCACATTAGCAGCTTATGTGTTGCACAAATGAACCCAAGCCATTGACAAATCGGTGACGGCCATCCTTTGCAGCGCACGTACAGACGGCCGTCGACCCTCCAGGCCGCCCAATGGCAAGCTTCCACGAATGTACGGGGCCGGCCAGGCCCGTATCGACGCCGCCACACGACGAGACCTGGGTGGTTGGGCACACCCAAGAGCTACCAATCGGCAGCAGAGCCTGCCGCGGATCGTTCCAGGAGCTCGCCCAGCACTCAATTGATCCCAGCCACGCAGCATCAAGCCGGAGAAAAGCTCTCGACGCCCAGCCATCAAGATTACCAGGCTGGGAAGCAGCAGGCAGGCAGCAGGCAACACAGCCGACGGCGCCTGTCTGTCGAAAGGGTACCATGGCATGTGGGCGGCAGCCTCCTTGGCACCTCCTGGCTCGGATGGAGCAGGGCGTTGATCCACCACGGGGGTTAGCCCGGGGTTTTATTGGAAGCTGAAGGGCAAGCCTTGTCGACGAGCTTGGACAGGAGGAGGTTGGGCCTGGCTGACGGGCACGTTGAGAAAACACGAGAGGGGCCCGGGAGTGGTCGAGGTGGACCCGTGGGCGTCGAGCTATGCCCCTTTTGACGGGGATAAACAACAGACAAGACGACGAGCTCATACAGATGCCCTGGCTCATCAGCGCTTCCTGGCTCGACGCCCAATCCCGCCCCCGTCTTCAAAACCCCATTGTTGCGCGTCTGCTTGCTCATCCTCTCCTCTTCCCTCTTCCCTTCCCTCCAATTATCTCCGTCCACATCACCGCCCCCAAAGACAAGACCAGGAAGAAAAGACTTGAAGAGGCGCCCTCCAGCTCCCTCTCTCTCTTTTCCTTCTTCTTCGACTTTTGTTTTTAGGAACAAGAGCCAGAGGATCCTTCTTGTCTTCCTTTCGTGCTCTACGGAAGGTTGTATGAGAAGATTCTCTCGCGTCAGCAAAAGTCGTCAATCTGGACTTTGAGGCCCGCGTCCCCGTCCCCTTCAGCATTTTCCCGTCCACTTATCGGGACAGCGAAGCGCAAACCACAACCACCACCACCCACGAAGAGCTAGAGATCAAACTTCCCCAGAAGGAGCCTGCCGGACGGGAAGGTCAATACTCTTCTTTCACTGCTACTGCTCAAGTCCCCCCTCGGCCTGAGCAGCGTTACACCGAGGAAGAGGTCCGTATTACGCGTGAAGAAGAACGTTACCGCCGTCCCGGTTTCAAGCACGAGGAATACTACCGTGAGGAGCACCGGTAAGTTGCCAATCGAATTTTTCTTCTTCTTTTCATTGCCCAATTGCAGTGTTTGACGCGTCAATTTTTTTTTTCTTCCCTCGCCTTCTTCCTTCAATTGGGCGTCAAGAATCCTCCAGGCTCGGGTTTTCTTTTGCTCGTGGTTGCGAAGCGAGATTTCCTGCACAAGATTCGCGTCCGTGTTCACAACATTGGCCAGAGGCCTCCTTTTTCCTTGCTTTTTCCTGCCGTGTCAGCCACCTGGGGTGGTGGCCCCAGCAACCCGACCTCCCTGACCGCCAGTTGAACTTCCATGGCTGACCAGTACATCCAGACCCCATCACCCTGCCCCAACTCAGTACACCGAGACTCACGTCGAGATCGACACCCACCGCCATCCCTACCTGAGCCCCGTTGATATTGCTGAGCGTGAATACCGCGATCGCTTCCGCCCCATCCAAGACACGCCGGACTTCCCTCGTCCTGCGCCTCAGTTCCGTGCCGAAACCCGTGTCGACGAATTCACCGTTGACGCTTCGATCCCACGTCCTGCCTTCAAGGAGGAAGTGAAGATCACACAAGACACCGTTGAGCCCCGCCGTTACAGCGTCGCTGACCAAAAGTCCAAGATGGGTTACTACGACGAGGATGGTAAGCTCCTTAGATCCTCGCTCTCGCTTGTCAATGGACACTAATCAGTCATCCCAGGCCACTACCACTCTTTCCGCCAGGGCCTGCACAAGCTGGCGGACAAGATCGCCCATCCCCAGGGCCATGACCACGTCGACGTCGAGGTTCGCCGCGAGTCTTACTCGAGCGCTGCTCCCCGTCCCCGTGGCGTGGACTCGTCCAGCTCCTACCTCCCCAACACCGTCACCATTCCCTGCAACCACATCCGCATGGGCGACTTCCTGATGCTCCAGGGCCGTCCTTGCCAGGTCATCCGCATCTCCACCTCGTCTGCCACCGGCCAGTACCGCTACCTTGGTGTCGACCTCTTCACCAAGCAGCTGCACGAGGAGTCTTCCTTCATCTCTAACCCTGCCCCCAGCGTCGTCGTTCAGACCATGCTCGGCCCTGTTTTCAAGCAGTACCGCGTCCTCGACCTCCAGGACGGCTTCGTCACTGCCATGACCGAGACCGGCGACGTTAAGCAGAGCCTGCCCGTCATCGACCAGTCCAACCTGTGGTCCCGCCTCGCCAACGCCTTCGAGTCCGGCCGCGGCAGCGTCCGCATCCTGGTTCTCAACGACGGTGGCCGTGAGCTGGCTGTCGACCTCAAGGTCATCCACGGCTCGCGTCTGTAAGGATGCGGCAGCGGATACTCGCATGCCCTAGTCTTTAGGTAGTCTATTTTCTTCCCCCTATCGGCGTGTAGGAAAAGGCTGTTCTAGTTTGAAGCTCCAGATACTTGGGAGGAGATGGGTTTTTGGATTCTTGTTGTTCGTGTATGCTATTCAATTTCAGCTGGTGTGCGAGTCGATTGCCATCACGTTGAGCCTACATCCATCGCTTCTAATAAGATTCCGTTAAGCGCTACGTTTCATTGTCTACAAGTTGGCCGATATGACGCTTCGTGCTATTCATGTAATGACTGGGGCTTGTAAACAAGCACCAGCTGGGCGTGCTCAGCCCGAGGTTGACCTCGCTGTGGTACATCCAGGCTTGATTTAAGCTTTCCGAAACAATCTAGCCGCGCTGATGGGACAGGCTCGTTGTTCGTGTGATAACTGTTGTACTGGTTGAGTCATGACGATCGTTCAACCGTTCTACAGATACTTATTGGTGCCTGCTGGCGTGCGATAAGCGATATGCCCCAGCGGTATGCCGAAGTACAGCAAACAGCCTTACCTGCTCCGCTAGAACAATAGCAACATGATATCATTTCGTGTCAAATGCTACGGCCGGTGAGTACATAGGTCTGTACGGCAATGCTTCCATAGATAAGGCACGGCAGTATGTATGGCCATCAAGGTACCCAACTTGCGCGAGGTCAGCAGACCGCGAATGAGGGGGAACTCGCAGCACGTCTAGCTTCTGACCAGTTGGGACTCGGTCCAGTATCCAGGGCTAGAAACGGGGAGATTTGGGTGCTGAAACAAGCCGGGGGGCTGGCGTGAACAGCCGATCGTGGCCAGCCATGGGGTAGCTGCGGGTAAGCTTCCCCAGCTGGCGCTGATAAGACAGCATCACAAGACAACACACTTCGCAGCCACCCAGACTTTGTCAACACTATATACTGCTGCCGTTATTTAAGAAAGCCGCATAACCTCACCCCCAAGTGCGACTTCTTCATCATCTCTCTGCTACCAAGCCCCAATCAACCATTTTCTGGTGCTCTCCAACAGCACGATCCACCATGGGTAACCAGGCATCCAAGACAGCCGAGGCTGCCGTGCTTGAGAAGGCTGTGCTCGACCGACTCCGCACGCTGCAGGTGGAGGACGACCTTGTGGAAGTGAACTGCGATGCCTGCAGCGACAAGCAGGATGCTTGGCGACTTTATCGACGGCCCGAGGGCTTGCCCGTCCAGGTTCTGAAGTCCTGGCAGTCTACGGTTCTAAATGATCCAAAGAACAGGTCGGTTGATTCCATTCCCCAGTACCTAGCATACATGACGAGTGCAACTATAAAGTTGTCCCTTTGTGATGTGACACAATACCTTCTCGGGCATAATGTTCAAGGGCAGCAGCGACTGATACATGCTCTTGTATAGGCTTGCACTCACTGCTCTGAGCGCCGCGAATCCGAGGCACGTACTCACCTCGCTACCAACAAAGGTGGCAGACCAGCAAATCTTCAATATCAAGATCCCATTCGAGGGCGCCCCCATCACCAACCAGCGATCCAGTGGACGGTGCTGGCTCTTCGCCTCGACCAATGTCTTCCGCGTGGCCCTGATGAAGCGCTACAACCTGGACAGCTTCGAGCTTTCCCAGTCCTACCTCTTCTTCTGGGACAAGCTGGAAAAGTCCAACTGGTTTCTTGAGCAGATCATCGACACCGCCAACGAGGATCTGGACGGCCGCCTCGTTCAGACCCTTTTGGGTGACATCGTCTCGGATGGCGGTCAGTGGGACATGGTTTACAACCTGGTCGAAAAGTATGGCCTCGTTCCGCAGACGCTGTACCCAGACAGCTGGAATGCCATGAACACTGGCATCCTCAACAGCGTCGTCAAGACCAAGCTTCGTGAGTTCGCTCTCAAATTGCGAGCCCTTTGCCGTTCCCCCAATGGACTCTCTGCAGAGACCCTCTCCTCTACCAAGAGCAAAATGATGAGGGAGATCTCGCTCATCATGACACTTCTTCTGGGACCTCCACCCAGCCCAGATCAGACCTTTACTTGGCAATACTTGGACAAGAACGGCAAAGCCCACACAAAGACGATCGCGCCCAAGGAGTTCGCTCGTGACATCGCCAGTCCAGACTACCGCCTCACGTCCAGCGTGGTTTCTGGCATGATATCACTGGTCAATGATCCGCGCCACGAGCCTTTGTCACTTCTGACGGTGCCACGCCTGGGCAACATCGTAGGCGGACGAGGCATCACATATGTCAACGTTGAGATGGATGTCCTTAAAGCGACCTGCATCAAAACTCTTCAGGCAGGGATACCCATCTTCTTCGGGAGTGATGTGGGCAAATTCAGCGATACGGCTTCTGGTATCATGGATCTCGACCTTTATGACTATGAGCTTGGTTTCAACACAAGTCTGCTTGGCATGAGCAAAGCAGAGCGCCTCATGACGGGCGAAAGCCAGATGACTCACGCCATGGTCTTGACCGCAGTGCATGTGGATGAGAAGAGCAAGAAGCCGATTCGATGGAGGGTGCAGAACAGCTGGGGCACAGACGCCGGCGACAAAGGCTGGTTCGTGGCCAGCGACGCTTGGTTTGATGCCTTCGTCTACCAGGCCGTAGTTGATCCCAGCTTCTGCAGTCAAGAGGTCCGAAATGTGTTCAAGAAGACACCTATCGAACTGCCGCTGTGGGATCCCATGGGCTCTTTGGCCTAAGGACCCTCTCGGTGCGGCCGCAGCAAAAAAGCCAACCTGTGTGTAATTTGCGCGCAAGCCGCCTTGTCCTAGCTTTTGACAAGGTCAGGGTCTCTGGGGCGTGTTTGGACGAAATGCTGGACTTGGGCATCGCAGCAGGGATAGCCCAGTTTGGCCATGATAAACGAATCCGTAGCCTGTTCGATTCCCATGGAGTCTATTCCGAGTTGGAGGGCGTGGAGATCGAGCGGCATCAAGATTGAGCAACAAACTTTCCACACCAAGGCGAGAGTGATTTCCGGCTCTGACATGGTCTGTGGAATAGCCTGTCGGAATTACAGCTGCAAGCTGGGTAGTGCCTATACACAATTGTAATATCAGTCTCCCTGGCTCGATGGCTTCTGTCATACATCAAACCTCACTCGCGCACACTCTGTAATGAATGCCCTCGATAACTTCCATGCCGCAAAACGGTAGGCGCGGAGAGATTTTAAGCCCCAGCCTTGACGATGTTTGTGTGAAAATCAGTCCATTTGGTTTGTAGGCGCGTTCCCCGAGACGCTCACTCTACCTCACCATTCCGTTGAGATATTCTAACTCTATTGCAGAAGGTGGCACAGTCGCCCGCCGACTCATCAGCTGAGGATGTATCCCAAGTTGGGAGCCGTTACCGTCGTGTTGGCCCAAGGCGGCGGGGCTCACACGACGCTACATGAGTTTTTTGTTGTTGTTTTTTTTTTCAGGTATCGGGCTTGTGTGGAGATCCCCAAGAAGCTACCTAGGCCGAGCCGAGCCCAGACGCCGAAGGCCTGAACCCCGATACTTCGGGCCACGGCCGGGATCAAGATGCCCTTGGGGCTTCGGCTGCAGGGAGCGCTCCGTCCCCCGCTCCCTGCCCAAGAGGGTGATTGGGGTGAAATGATAGTCCATCAGTGGTTGCAAGACCCGTCAGGGATCTTCCTGGTCAACAAGACAAGACCGCTGCTGTCGTGGAGACCTTCTATCAACGCCAAAAACGTGGTTGGATCCTTGTTTTGCCCGGTATAGTCCCCGTCAGCCAGGCCGAACTCTCTACAACCTGAAGAGGAAATTGGAATCCGAAACTGGTAATGGAGTCAAGTTTAGTCACTGGTCAACGGTTGTGGTGGATCGAGACAGGCACAGGGCCCGTTACATGGTGCGGTTGGGTAGCAGTTGTCGCAGCCTAAAGTGCGTCCACCGGTGACCGGATGGGATGGAATAAGACAGTAGTACGTCAAGAGTAGTTGGTCGATGTCCGAGGATTGCGAGGCGTGGTTCATGGTCAACGCGGCGGCAGCTTGTTTGTAGTGGCACCGTCGCCCCCTGCTCTGCCTGTAGGGCCTCGGGCAGCAACGTGTGACGGATGGGCATTGATTGGTTGCCGAATGGGGCCTGAGTTCGGGTTGCTACCAGGGGCATGATCAAACGGCGACGATCAATGCGGTTTTGCAAGTTTGCATGAGGGATCGGGGTGGCTCGTTGCCATGGCTGGACAAGCTCTTGACGTCTGAATGGTGTGGTTTTGGAGGTTTATTGAGAGGGTGGGTGTGTAGGACAGGTATCGTACAGCGTACAGTCATGGTTGGCAGGCAAGGTAGTTGAGTTCTACAAATTTACATATGAGGGAAAGAGGCCCTGTGAGGATCTGGCACTTTCTCCAAGGTACCTTTTGAGAGGAGACGGTTCCTTCCACAGCCTGGTCTCCAAAACAACGCAACACTCCCTCTACAAGAAACAAACCCAAAAGACGGCATCCCGCTCTTGACGCCACGACTCTTCCCTTTCTTGCCCTGGGCTTGCTGCCGCATAGACACTGCTGCTACGTAGTCAAGACAGCCTCGCCAACGAAGCTTCAAGTGTCAGGTAAAGTCCAGCCGCCACAGCACCACCTCGATAGTCTCTCAGGGACGGATCCCTTGAGCCGTCGGTATGTGTCCCAAATCGACCTTTGTGCATTTGTGGGAATGTGCTTACGATCGATCACTGCAGGTGGTAACCCAAGCTAGGGCAGTTGGGTACGTGCGGCTATTTCGAGAATCATCACGGACAAACTCCAGGCGTGGGCTGAGCCATCGTTCGAATCACACCTCGGTTCTACTCTGTCCGTGGTCTAGTCGAAACGTCATCAAGAACTTCGCCCTGTCGATAGAACGATCCTTTTGAATCAGAAACGGCCGAATTAATTAAAAGTTTTGCCCCCGATCGACTCTCACAAACAGGTTCGCTGTCAGTGGTGCTCACCCGTCGAAGAAGAAAAAAAGGGAGAAAGGGGCTGCGCGACCTGACTGCGGCCCGCTCAGCAACTCAACTCGTTGCCGTTATATCATGAACTAGGATTCGCCCAGACTGTCTCGGAGTGGCTTGTTCATTCATCGACTTAGTTCGAGGTCGTTCCTCGTGACGTGGGCTAACGTTGCAGCATCTGGCCTACTACCACGAGTCCGAGACACGGCACAACATCCCGCTAGCTAGCTCGCCCTGGCTGGGTGGGAACAGCGTTGGACAGGGTCCTGGATAAATAAAGACGGACCCAGTGACGTCTATCCGAACATACCGTCAGCGTCTATCTTGGAGGCAACTGGTCCTCCACTTGTTCCGCTCGTCCAGGACCAGCGAGCTTCCAGCGTGTGCCAATTCCACCGGGTTGGGCCCTGCTGACCCTTACCACCAATAGCAATCAGTACCGTTTCCTGCCCGTGCGTCAGGTTCGGTACCTTAGAATATCCCATCGGTCCCATACGAACATCGTCATCCCTGGTAAGTGACCTGCGAATCCCACCCAGCTGCACCCGGTCTTCGTCTTTTCGAGTCTCTTGCGAGCAGTGGAGTAGACGAGTTCGCATTCCCAATTGAACAAACTCTGCTTCCCACAACTTCGATCCGAGAGGCTTCCTCCGACCTTTGACTTTCCGTCCCTTCACATGTAACGCCATCACTCGTCGCCGTGTCACTGACTGGTTTGTTGAGGCTCTGCAGGGCCTTGCATCCAATTGCCACCCCAATTCGGGAAAAGTACGTCAATGCAGCTGTATCTGCGCCCCTCGCCCTTGGCCTTGCTCTCCGCTTTGATCATGCTGACCTTCCCAGTACAGCATCTTTAACAACGGAAACCCCGCGATCGATTTTAACCCACCTCCCTAGGCATCCTGCCACCTACTCCGGCCATTATACTCCACGTCAATCGACACCCATCTTGCCCTTTCTCTCAGCAAGCGCTCAGCAAGGCGCAGGCTGCCATACGTTTGATCGCGACGGCCTCACTCCTTTAGGACATTGCGTCTCCCTCACAACTACGTCAACTGCTTTTGATTGTCGCATAAAGGGAAGCACTATAATCACACTTCGTCATGTCGGACCGCTACCGTGGCTATGCGCCTAATGGCCGAGCATCGACGTTTAATACCGCCAGAACTTCTCTGCCTACGAGTATTGGCTACAGCTCGCTGTACGCCGGCGATATGCACGTCATGCCATCCTCGTCTTCCTCGTCGAGGCAGCACACCACGCCCCGGGGTTACTGGACAACGACCACGTCGGGCGGAGTGCCAACCTCAACTACCAGAACTTACGCCGTCACCGGCGACCCACGCTCGAGGCACAGTACTCGTGACGGCAGTCGTGCACGACGCTCAACACTTGATTCCACGTCCAGGCCCCCTGTCATTATCACCACAACGCAAAAGGATCGCCCTGTCGCGACCTCTTCCTCTCACTCGTCCAATGCTCGCGCTGGCAGCCCCGTCAGGAACGACTATCGCTCTAGTGAGGGCCTGCTCTATGCCCAACCAAGTTCCTCCTCCAGACGATCTCGCAGCACCGTGCGACCCTATGACACCAAATTTGACGACGAGGAATATGAGCGGCTGAAGCAGCGAGGCGATGCTTTGGTGGCGCCTCGAGAGTCAGAGCTTTACCGCCATTCTCGACCATCCGTGGTGTATCCTAGTGACCCCCGCCACGCCTCAACCACTGTCGATTATGGCGACGATGGTTACCAATATACCAATGCCGGGGAGTTGGCCCGGTATGATCTTGACCATAGCAAGCCAGGCCGGTCTCGCCACAGGGATAGCTTTGACAGGGGCTACCATCGCCCCAACGTCAACTACAACGCTGACCAACGAAGTCTGAACGTCAATACAAGCGCCGATCTGAGCCGGAACTACAACTCGAATACTAGCCGCCCCTATGACGGTAGAGGTGGTCCGCCGACCACGACCCGCGGCTTTGACAAAATCAATCAAGCTTACGAAGGGTCGCGAGATGTGCCACCTGCGGCGCCGGCTCCTCCCGCACCTGCTCCTGCGTCTCAGTTCGATGGCACTGCGGGTTCCTCAGAGCGTTGGGAAGCGAAGCGGTCGCGACCGGTTTCACTTCTCCAGGAAACCATACCCAGATCCAGTCATCACGATGACTACTACCGTAGCCGCGACGATGAGCGTGCCATGCGAGAGCTTCGCGACCGTGACCGAGAATCAACCCGTACTCTCGACGCCCCACAGTTCGCAGACGACAGTGTCACTTCCCGAGGGTTCGGTATCCGAACCGGCCATATTGATGACGCCGATGAACGTCGTGACCGTCGACGTGACTTGCGTCGGGATGATCCGAAGAAAATATCGGATGAGGATCTAGCTCGGCTTTCCGATACTGATCGTGAACGTCGTGGGCAACTCGATGCTTCAGAAGACCGCCGAGGGAGGCAGGATGGCGGAGAAGTTGCCGAACGGGACAGGTCCCGATTTCGCGACAAGGTTGTGACTGGCCTTGGCATAGCGGCCACTGCCGTGGGTCTAGCACCATCGGCCAAGGACGGTGAACCCCGTGAGAAGGATGATAGGGAGCAGAGAAGACGTCGAAGTCCCGAGGAGGATCGGGAACGTCGAAATGAGGTTGACGACTTGGTGCGATACAGGGCGGCGGATGTAGGGCGGGATCGAAATCGAGACCGAGAGAGGGATCGAGATAGAGATCGAGAGAGAGACCGGATCAACTCACGAGAGGAAGCCGACTTGAGGGAGCGTTCCAGGCGGGAGACTGAAGCAAGACTCAATGGTGAAGCTGTCGCGTCCGCATCTGACTCTGATGAAGGCAGAAGAATGAGCCGGCGGAACAAACCGTCCAACGCGTTCAACCCGACTGACCCTGTTGACTTGATGCAGCTCAAGGAGGAGCTCGCTGCAGCTAATACCTTGGATCGAGGCAAGGAGCGGGAGAGTTTGGGACCAGCGGAGCCACGAAAGTCGCGCTCGTCTTCCGTTGTGCGAGAGAGTAGGGCGGCGGAGATCACGAAAGACGATGCACACAGCCGTGACCTGGTGACATCGGGTAACCAGGATAAGCAAGTGCGCCTTGTATCCCCCCCGCGAGACAAGCAAGACGAGAAGCCTCTGAAGGGCATCTTGAAGCATCCGAGTCCCAGCTTCCCTGAAGAACCGAACCCCGTGCGGGAAGGTGTTGCGCCTCACAAGGAGGATAAGAAAGTCAAGGAGGCGCCACCGGGAGCCAAATGGACAAAGATCAGTCGAAAGGTGGTGAACCCAGAGGCTCTGACCATAGGAAAGGAGAGGTTTGAGGTCCGTGACGACTTCGTGATCGTCCTACGAGTCCTGAGCAAGGAAGAGATCCAGGCATATGCCTCCGCCACGCAGGTGCTTAGAGGTACGTTAGCAACAAGTCTGCCGATTTTGAGGATGTCCTGCTAACATGATGCTAACAGAACGACGGCGCAATGGCGAGGATGGAGATCGCAGTCGTGATCGAGGCGGGGACCATGATCGTGACCCTGATCGCGATCATGATGATGATGGTGGGCAGAGGCACCGCCGCCACCACCATAGGGATGAGGAGGACGAAGGCGTCGACGAGCGAGATCGCGACCGTGGTCGCGACCGTGATAGAGAGAGGCGCAGACGCCACAGACGCGACGACGAGTAGGAGGGTTGGCAAAGGCCCAATGACCGTCAATTGCTAATGCGACCATCTTGGCGTTTGAACTGGTGGCTTAACTTGTCTTGCAGCTTGTCGCTTCTTTGTTTCATGTCGGTCCATGTTATTCCCTTTAGTTGACGATATACCATGAACGAGTTGACTGTTGTAGCCTTATTATACCGTGCGATTGCATACAGGCACCATTGGCAAAGGTTGAGGTTGAGGGGAGTCGGCGAGCGACGTTGCATAGCAGAGATATATTGGCGATGTGTTTTTTTGTTTTTTTTTTCTCTCCCCTTTTCCTTCATCAATACATGGCTTGGTTATGGCACGAGCGAAACTTAGACAGTTACGAAACCGTGATGCATGCCACGTCTGAAGTGCTGTATTGATGTGAGCTTGAATGGTTTTGTTACAGTGCCGGGCAGATATGAGATATTTGAGACCCGGATGTGCCTGTGGCCCGTGGCCCCGGGTCCGGAATGCTACAGTATCTGTTGGTTGTTCTACAGTGTAATGTGATGTTGCCATGGGAGTGTTGGACGAATGTGTACGGGCGCATCCAAAGAGATGAAAACATCATCTTTCTGTACAGCAAACCCCCGATGAAGTCTACAGGGTAGGTACATATATTCCACGATTATGGAAGTCCGGAGAAAGATGACTTTTTATTCTCTAGGTCCGTTCAACTGTGACGCAGCATAACCAGACGACTTGGAGACAAACCTTCTCCGCGTGCTCGTCTCTGTTTCAACGTAAAACTCGTCGTTGGCGTAGTGTTGTTACTCTGTAGCTCGAACGGGCTATTGCCTTTTACTCTTTGGGGGGGCTGGAACTCAGTAACATCCGAAGGTAGACGTTACAGACCAGACGTGTGTGTATGAAAAAAAAAGACAAAAAAACGGCGGACGATCTCATTCAAGACAAACATGAAACATGGAAAAGACGCGGCCGCGATTTCGAGGCTCTGATACCAGGTCGAGAACACGGTCCCCTGACAGTGACATCCCATCGTCGACGACGCCTTGTCTTCCTACCACGACGCGTGCATGGAGGGACATGGCTGCGTCTGGCTCACCCCCCACCCCCCACCCCCCCAAGAGTCACCGCCGAACAAGGGGGCCATCTGGCAAACCCCCAGCACGGCGGGAATTAACAGTGGTTTGTTGCCGGTGCCCTCAACCTGCCCGCTACCGTGTGGTCATCAGGCATCGGATAATGGCCACTTGAATTCGCGCGCTCCCGCTGGGCGTGTGTGTACCCAACTGCCGCATCGACATGAAGCGGTAGTCACGAGGGCCACAAAGAGGGGGGGCCTGGGGCCTTTCCAGTTTCCGTTATCCCCCTCCCTATAGCAACCTGGTGTTATAGCCCTACCACGGAATGTGCTTACAACCAAGCGCCCTCGTGTTTCGAAAGATACGTCGCAATCTGCCCGTGTGCAGCAAGTATATACGGATACGTGCGGTTGGGGCGACCGGAAACGCATGCGATATCCCCGCTGGACGTGTGGCGTCTGCACGTCGGCATGCATATTTGCAAGGGCCATCGAATGGGCACCCGTACAACCACTCAAAGTGAGTGCGCAGACGGTGTGCAACTGCAACCATGAAAGAGGTGGCTGCTGCATAGATGGCGCGTGCATGGCTTCTGACTCTCTCTCGTCTCACTCCCTCCCCTCTGCTCACCGACGGCATCGGCTTGGCCAATCACCACAGAGCAGGTCAGGTGGCATTGGCTGGTCTATCACACCATCTAGGGGGATGCACACGCCAAGACCGTATCGACGCATATCATAATCTGGTAAGAACCTCGACATTTTGGCCTGGTTTGCAGCAGCGAATAACGGATCCGAGTCGAAGGCTGGCTTCCGTATATGCTGTGCCACAGTCCAATGCCGTCGGAGAGAGCGTGAGCGCAGTGCTCGAACAAGCGGCGAGACTCGATGCATCATGCACACCCCGTACATGCACGCATGTGTGCATATTCCACGTATCGATTCCCATGTTCATGGGAGGACACTGGTCAGCCGCGTTGCTCCCTGCTGTACCAACCAACCGGACCATGTGGCAATGGGAGAGGGGAGGGCAAATGGCGATGTTTCGCACCCCATTTCCGTTCTGAACTGTGGCCTGACATGAATCTGACTCTCGACAGGACGACTCGAATTTCTGGTCCAACGTGTGCTTGCTGCAGCTCAGGACAAGGTGTGGTTTGCCTTGCCAATGATGTGTACAGTAGAAAGCTGTCTTTGTCCGGCCATTATTATGCTGACACACGTCTGCTCGTGGACGTTAGCTTTGCCCCATCCGATATAGTTAAGTCATGATCCTGATAGCCTGTCTTGCATCGTGCTCTATTGACATAGAAACTAGAGCTGTAGGCACCCATCAATAGTCAAACAGCTAGAGCTGAAACATAAAACCAAGCTCAGGTTAACAAAGTTTTCTTTAGCCTGAGCTCCTTCGTTTACTCCGATGCATAGCACGACGGAGCCGCTGTTTTCCATTCCCTTATAAAAATATATGTTTGGCAATGCACAGAAGCTTGACATAGGCTTCCAGCATGGTAAATGGCTTTCGAACTTATTGCCACAACGGCATCAAGCAATAGAAAATGCGTTTGCCTCTCGAACTCGCATCAAGGACACACACTAGCTTACGAATCAGAGCTAGGTACGTAGATCTTGCCCAAGGAATACCTGGTGAGGCGGAACGCGTCTCTGCTCGCTTAAAGGTAACATGCCGATCAGGCATATCAGTCCCTGGAGAACAAGCAGTTCCCCATGCAGAACCTGCGGCGGGGAACCTCAGGGGCAAGCCAGAGTATTGGAAGAGTTGGAGACAATCAGGGGGTCTTCAGTATCTTCGCCCGTCCCGCGATGACTGTACTTCGTGCGCCTTCAATATCACAGGTAATTGCAGGTACTGTAGCGAAAGAGCGATCGTCAGGCGTCCCAACCCGCTAGGCTGAATGTAACCCTCCGCCATGCAGAACTGGCCTGGCTAACTGGGAGTTAAATTATCCCTGAAAAGTAACCGCTTGTTGATGGTGGGTCGGAAACCTGGGAGCCCGCATCCCGCCCCTTGAAGTCTACCACCCCTGAAGCATCCTAGGCACAAACCGTTGGAGACGATTGATCCTTACATGTAGTTCGGTACAATTACAACTGTTTGGTGTGGTACAGACCCCAGCCAACCCTTGTGTAGTTCCAGCACTTGGCTCGGAGTTATCGTGTAAGTAGTCGGGGGAACGACGCCGCCATGGTCCTGCCGCACGTGGTGGGCTCCAACTGACTTCTAGAACGGCAGTTTCGATAGAGGCTCTAGGGTGGTCCCTGTCGAGGAATGTGTCCGGAAGGAGAAAGGATCTAGAACTTTCCCGGCAAGCTCCTAGTAATTTCATGTTTACTTCTGAGTAAGAAGTGGGGTTTGATCATGTCGACTTTGGAGCATTCGATAATCTATTTCGGGATTCGACCAAGCCTTTCAATATTGGTGCAGCGATTGGCATGGGCGGACACCAGAGTCGGGAACGTCCCACCACAAACCCAAGGCTTCCTAGTTCCGCGTATTGGAGTGACCATGTTGGCAAAGCTCTTCAGGGGGAGGAACTGGCGTTCCAATGCGCTCGGCCCGTGCGGTTGCGTTGACACATGCTGTCGAGAGTGGCGGCCCCTGTCATTTCCATCTGTCCCGCTCCGCGCGCGTGTGCTCCCAAGCAGTAATGCGGCTCGGTTGTCTTGGTACTGTGCAGCATGTTCGATAGGTCGGTCTAGCACGACCACGGTGAGTCTGCGAGACAGATATGGCTTGCACTAACTTGCGGTGTGCTATGTTGCCAGTTATGCCTTGATCGCGAAGGGCAACATTTTGCGGCCTCATTCACGGCCCCAGTCTTCTCCCTCGCATTGATGTACAAGTAGAAGGCACAGCATGCAACTCAAGCAATCAGCCCCATTTCGGTACTCGCGTCACGTCGACGATAGGCGGCTCACTGTTAGGCTGCACACCTACGCAAACCGCGAGGTGTAGACGGTAAAGCGTACAGTAATCGGCGACATATCTTTCCAGAAGTGGCCCGGCTGAGATTTTCGCTTCGATTTAGCCTGGTGGAGAAACGGGTCACGAAGCAGTTGTCGTTAGTGTTGACTTAGGACGAATTCCGCCTTCACACCACCCAGTCCGGGTGAGGGTGCACTCCCATTGGCTCATTTGCTTCCTCTCTTGCTTGGAGATAAGAATGAGGGGAGGGAGGGACTTCTGCCTGTCGTCCGTAGTCGGTCGCGAATCTCTGGCTGGGCGAGCACTGCAGGCGCCTGCAGGCCCAGGACTCCAACCACCCCCACGCTCTAGCATCCGAAATTGACCAGCATTGTGTCAGTCCTCTCTGTCATCAAACCAGCAGAAACGCTCCGGCTCTAAGCCCGTTTTCTTCAAGAATCCTGGGTAGTGAGCGAACATCCTCTGCGCTAGGCCGACCAGGTTCATACCTTGGTCCGCGCGCGGTTGACAGCGTTCCACAACGGAAGGCTGGGAAGGCACAAGGGGTGCGGCCCTATCCTTGACCGACACTCTTGGCTCTGAAGTGGAGATATGGGGGCTGGAGGGGGCACCGGCGAAGGATGCCGCCGCAGGTAGAGAAATTGGAGGTCCATAACTCGTCAGATAATGGTTGCTCCTATGCCTCATTGGCCTACGTGCGAAAGCACGGCCGCTGTGTCCAGGCAGGTTATCTCCGGAGAGTTCTGTTGACCTCGTGTAGGCGGTCAGTTCGAGGACTTAGCGAGAGAAGCGAGAGCGGCCGACTATGGTATACCCTCTCGTGTACTATGTCCCTTTGGGAACTCCTTTTTGGTCCGCACATCACATCGCATCAATCGGGATGTGTTCCCAGGTGGAGAACATGCCAGTTCCCTTCCCCTCAGGATTCTGCAGGTTAAGGACAGCTCAGATGTATGGAGAGGTAGGGTTTGACCCATGCTCCCGAGTATTGGTAGTCCCATGTTGCCGCAGCCTTCGTGCAACGTCTGGATTTCCGACGAGGATGTGACGAACAGGGCTAACGGCACCGAGGATCTGGGAGTGTTGTCAGTAGGGAGGCGCAGGCGGTAGTAGGGCTGGTGTATCGACGTCCCTGGGCTTAACAGATGGTCCATACGGGCCTTGCCTACATGGTGCAGCAGATGTGGGATGGGGGAAGTACCCATACCAGCCCACCCAGTGCCTACTGTCGAGCTATCCAAGGATGATATGCGAGCCAAGGATTGCTGCATGTCTTGTGCAGGAGATTAAACCCACGACACCACTTTCCTAAACTCGACCTGGCCTGTACGGACACTAGCAAGACCTCCCAATTAATCGCTGAAATAGGCAGACGATGTGGTCTTGCCGATGCGAGGTTTTCCTTTTGGTAATGTAGTATCTGGACGGTTCGTTCGTATGGTATGTGTACAATGTTCCTTTGAGGGTGTATAGCAACGTCTTGTCGACGACATCATGAGGCCGGCTCGGTATTGGAGGACTCCATGACGCGAAATGATATGACAGGTTCGAATTGCATGGCCTATCAATATGTACGAATGTGGAGCATTGACGTGTCGAAGTCAGATGGTCTCTAAGGCGGGCTAGAGGCCGAGCCAGCTTGGTGGGCAATGGCATGTCGCACAACCGTTGTTCAATCGCGGATCTGCAGATGGCCACATGTCATACTTCCTCATTTTGTCCTTATCTTCGTCAGTGGAGAGCGGAATAGGCGAGAAGAAATGATGACAAAGGCGTATGGAGCCGGATATTTCAACGGCCGCTGTTGCTGCGAGTACGCATTGTTCGTAGCGACGGGCCGTATGCGTTTGCTGCCATGGAGAACCAGGCCTGCTCTCGTCCGCATGCATGGCAACGTAACGAATGTGAAATAAGAAAAGATGTGCTAAGGTGTGCGGTATTTGCCCGCTGTGCATTCGATCCTGCAATAGCGCAATCAATGCCATCGGCGATGCCGGGCGTTGGACAAGACCGCGGTTTTGGGGGACGGCCAACAGAGACCTGGTGCTGCGCTCACGGTACAGTGTCACACCTCAACCATCTGGTGGTGACGTTGAATATATGCCAAATTGTCGATAGCCTAGCCAGCTCCAAGTCTGAATCTGCGACACATATCCACAGTTACCGATGGCCAGCTTGGAAGCACAGGTTTGGCAACGGACAGCTGCCTGCCTCATGTCAGGGCTGCCGGCCTTGCTAGGGTTGGAGCTCTCCACAACCCACACGGCTCATGATGGTGGTCTGTTTACCCTGGTCTACCGGTTTGTAGGGTCTGCTCGAGTCGACCGTTGCATTCCAGGGTTTCTCCTCTGTCCCGGGCCGCAGGGCTGGTGGGTGGCACAACCTAGCTAGTGTAGCGCACTTGCAGGCCAAGCATGAGAGGTCCGCGTGTTATGTGGTGAGATGATTTTGAGAGACGGATTGTTATTTGGAATATATCTGATTCGAGCAGTCTTGGGAATGGGTAGCCGCCCTTGAGGTAATGGCAGGACCAGGCGGAAGAAGTTTGCAGCATCATAATCTGGGCTTGCCTGCCTCCGGGCGGTAGTTCTTACATTTGGAAGGTGCGCCTGCTCTGGAACCACAGGCAGTCGGGTACGATGGTAGTGGTTAGGCCACCATTCAATGAAGCGTGCTACCCTGTATCACAGCATATACATAAGGTACTAGAAAGGGAGTGTTGTTTCGGATCAAGTCCCAGTTGAACCGTGTTTGATTCAGCAAAGCGAACCAGCATGTTTTTGTCGTAGATGTAATCGCTCGCCCATCTCGTCGATGGGGCCTATATATTCCCGGCAGAAATGGTTCCCACGACAGGGTGAAGGCGTTTGAGGTGCATGTAGGTGCATGGAATGCTGGCATGGCGTCCCGGTTGGAGGGTTTGGACGACGCCACGTGTCCCACCCACCTGTCTTACAGCACACTGTGGCTGATGCCCAGAGGATTCAAGTGCTGGTACTCGTACATGCTGTACTATGCACGGGCTCGACACAACATGCAAAGCGAATGTCCCATGTACTCAGCACAAGGTCGCAGGTAGCGTAGCTGAGCCGAGATCCTTGCCACAGCAAAGAGACCCCTCCCCCACCAAACAGCACGACTGTCCCTGGAACCCAGTTTATGCACAATTTATCCAGGTGCGCTCGAGAAGCCTCCTGGTCTCTACAAGGGGTGGTTCGGGATGGGGGGGGGGGGATTGTACAGATACGATCGGTACCGAATACAAACCCACAAAGTGTAGCAAGGACTGCGTACTTTCGCAAGATGGCGCCCCGGTATTGGTCGCTGTGATGGCGGATGGAAATGATGATGGTGGCGGCAATGACGATGGCGGATACATGCGCAAGGTGCGGAATCGAGGTGTTCGTCCGATCGACCAGGCCGTGCGTCTGCAGCTTCGCGCCGCTCGTCAACAAGGGCAATGCACGGACGCGGCATCATCTACACCAATATCGCCAATTCTGCATACAAAGGCACATGCTTAGATATCTGTGCGGTCGGAAGAGAGTGTAAGCCATCCGGGGAGACAAATTGTCCCCCAAACGACCGGCTAACCGTGCTCGCAATGTCAAGAGGCCACAGTCATCTTCCGCCACACTGTCACAAATACGATCGCGTCAACATGTAACGACGCGGCGGGCACACACGCGCGTAGTAGATTTTTCTGCAACACGGGCGTGGTGGAAGTCCGAGTTCATGGGTGGTTCTCACGTTGTCGAACGCCAAGATGCCCTAGCCCCCCCTGTGTAGTGAGTGATGCCCGCGGCATGCCAGGGTGGCTTGCTGTTCGATGTTACAATGCGAGGATGTACCCGAAGCGCAACAGGCAGCCCTGTCGGGTGCTATCCTTGCCAGGAGGAGAGAGATTCTTGAGGATGAGGAGTGGAGGAGGAGATGGATGCGCTAACACATTCCCGCCTTAGGTCGATACCTACCTACTTAACCTTGCCAACTCAGGGGTGCCCGCCGATGACTGTAAGCCCAGGGGACTCAGGCACGCATCATTCAGGGATGGCCTTACCGACGCGCTAGCATTATACCGTCCGCTAAGAAACCAAAATCATACGCGCGGGTCCACATCGTTGTCCCGTGGAGGAATATCACCACAAGTCGACGGTAAGGACGGGCTAAGAAAGTCCTTTGATTGCGCCATAATTCATCTCGAGCCATCTCAGTAGTAGTAAGACAGAAGGGCCCAACTACTGACTAGGTAGACGCGTGTACCTGACTACCGTACGGAGCGCCAGCGTCCGCTTTTAGGACTGTGGCCGCCACCGTTAGCCCCGAGCTTTTCCTTGAGCCCGGCTGGACTGTTTGCGCTAGGAGATGCGTTTAACGCATGGCGGTTAGTTTGTTCAGGGAGTGGAGGTGCCTTGTTTGTGTGATTGACAGCTTTGTCGAGAGCCCGTTTTTTCCCTCGCGCCCGGGGATGGACGGCATGAGCGAGTCCTTGGCAAGATGGCCATGTTTTCAAACATGGGCACTACCATGTATGTAGGTAGGTATATTGCTACATTGGTTGTATCGCACCCGCGCAATACACGGCCAAGGAACACTTGGTAGAGGTCAGTGGTAGATTATGCCAGGGGCGATATTCGTACATGAGACGAAGTCCATGTTTGAAAGGCTGCACCAAGAACTGGAGACAATGACCCCTGGACTCCAGACCTTGCAAAACTTTTAAAGATGGGAACCGCGTTGGGCACCGTCCATGACCCACGAACGATTCAGCGAACCCCTGTCGTGTCGGCCCCGACAAGGCCTATCCGCGCTCAAGTACTGCCCACATTGGCAAACACCTCGATTCCCACGCAAGCGAGGCACACTCGAGGTACACCTGCTGCTGAGGTACGAATGTCCTGAGGAGTCGGATATGTACGTTACTTACCTCTTACGTAGCCAAGTTTGGAGGACGGGCAATCGGTAATAAACGAATGGAAGACTGCGCCCGCCCGTGGTCCCTTTGGGGGTGGGCAGCCCATGCCATGAGTCTCGATAGGTGTCATGCCCCCGTGCCTCATCTCATTCCTATGTACCATGCGGAGTAGCTTCCAGATCAGGTACGTCGCTTACCTTGGGACTGGCTGATTGCAGTCAAGTCTGCAGAAACTGTAAATACAGAAACTCCCCGTGCTGGAAACTCGCCAACCCTTGAGATTCGAATTCTCTCTTGTTTACACCGTCTCCCATCTTGTCTGCTGTCTTACCGACACTTGGTTCCCCACTCTGCAGGCTCGCTTGTGCTCGCCCGTGTCACCCATCTATCTTGCCATCTTCTCACTGGGAATCAAACGCGTTCTGTCCTGTCCTGTCGTGTTCGGTCGCCGCGAACAGACGTTGCCTTGCGTGGGCTCACCTCGACCCTACAGCACCTTACCCGTGGTCCTGACTCAAGGAGTCAAGGTATGCACCTCCCATGTCGAGCCGCAAACACCCCCATCCTCCAAGGTGGCACCCAAGCTCCTTCCCCTGCTTGCACACTCCCCAAACATTTTCATGCATTGACGCGGCAACTAACAAGCTACCCTGGATAGTTGGAGTATTGCCGAACGCTTACCCGCCTGTAGATTCCAGGGGTAAATACCACCTTGCCATCCCACCACCATTGACTGGGACGTTAGACCAGGCTCAGACGCATTGCTCGTTCGGCTGTCTATTTGCCTCGCAGTCGTGGTGTGCCTCATAATCTTATCATCCCATCGATGGGCAGTCGAGGGACGTAAAGCGGGAACAGCCACATCTTACTTGCACCTACCCGACTTGAACCTACCGCAACGAAGAAACACCGCACAGGTCAGCCCCAAAGACCATTGTGCTGTTGCACCTCCTGTTGCTGTCTGGAACAACGGTTCCTGGTGAGTTGCAATTCCCTCTTTGCGTCATCTTTAGGTCCTCCTTGATTCAACTCGATGTCATGGTGTCCATATCACATTTCGTATTCACACACTTGCCCAAAACGCCACCACACTGAACAAGCCCTCCTCCCCCTCGGCTAAGCACGTGTGGTCGCTACCCCGTTTCCCGCCCTTCCCCACAACAACTAAGACCTTTGCGCGTGCGAACAAGGCTTCCACATGTATCGACGGCAAAAAACTAGAGACTCTGAGATAGAGTTGCAACACAGAGTTAGTGCTCTCGCCCCCGTGTGTGCGCTTGATACGACTGCCTTTTCATGTATTTTTGCGTTACCGCAGCCTCATCATCTCCTTCCCTTCCCCCTAGGGGACTGGAGCTTTTCACTTGTCTATCCGTCGTACAAGCAACTTGTGACACCGTCCATGGTCACATGTATGCGTGCTCGTTCATGTTGTCCCGCACGATACGAAAAACTTTGACTTTATCATCTTGCCCTCATTTGGTGGCGGCGTCATGGCAATTCCACAGTGTTACCATGCATTTTCGATCATGCCCCTGTTGCTGATTTCGATGAACATATGAACTAACCAGCGGAGAAGGAAAAGAAGTAGAAAACACCAAATAGACCGGCAGTGTCAGATTCAGGTTGCCCACAGCCAACGCTAGCCTGAGTTCGCCAATACAAAGAACCAAGGACGGCAGAGACGGGTCGGATTCGCATAGAGGGGCTCTCTCCTCTCCACAACGTGAGTTGTACTTGTCCCTACTTGTCCCTTGGAGCTAGATTGGAGGTGCACATGGACGTCACATAAGCGTCCTGGTCAGGGACGTTTGGTACAGCCATCATCCTGGCCTTGGGCACACTGGCCGTTAGCGGCGAATGCCACTAGTCCGCTGGTAATCAGGCCATCCCATCTAATTTGAGCAAACCTAAAGCACGAACGGCGCCCTTCTTGGCAGAGGGCGGCTGGCGAACACGTTTTCTTCAAAGTCTTCAAGCTTGAATGGGATGAATGGCTAATTTGCATCACAGTAAGCATAGGTCCATCAAGCTCGTCGCAGTATCCCAATGGCAATGTCTGTTGCAATGGCACCAAACCGACACATGCCTGGCCAGTTCAAACAAGAGCCAGGAAACAATCACGTATGTGTATCTCTTGTTCTATCTTGCCAATTTTGTTCATACCGAGGTCTCCTTCTACATGCATTCAAACAACAACGCACAATCACGTCGAGTGGGACTCGTGCTGTTCAATTTGCGCTAGCATCTTCCACCAATTACCGGCGGAGTAATCAAGGTCGACCCATGCTGATCTTGGTGCTCTTGCTCTACTGGTACCTCCATATACATGTTCATTTTTTTTTTGTCTCTCCGTCACCAAAACAAGAACCATCATGAGTTTTTGAAATCCCCGATGCTTGTGGTTCTCAGCACGCTACATGCCTGTCGCAAACATGACCGGGTCAGGAGTAGGACCTGGGCTGAGCAGGGAAGTTCCTGTTTCAGCAGGGTACTAGGGACGCCCGCATGCGACATGCAACATAGAGGTGGGGGGTGGTAGGGGTGCGGTAATATTCCTGGCGCGGCTCTCTCTTCAAGCTCAATTTGGGCGACGAGACGCGACCGATCCTCAGGCGTGGTACCGCGCCCTGGCACCCTCTGGCCCCAGGCTTCCAGCCAGCATCAGAGGGAGGCAGGAGATTTATCGTCCATGCAACGGCACGTTGGCCCTGACGCAGCACGATCCGAGGATCTGTATCCGTACAGCCATGCCTCCGTTGCTTGGTCGCAGCCTTGTGTGGCGCCGCCCGAACGACTGCAACAATTTTGTCACACGTCGCCAGACTCCCTTGTGACCAGTCTTCAACTTTCGTCGAGGCCTGCGGTACTTGCGCGTGTGGCCAATATCGGCAGCTTGCGGATTTGTCCGTCGGTATCGCGGCCGCAGCTCCCGAACAGGTGCCGACACTTGCCAACTTGGGTACGAGCGAAGTCTAACTCTCTCCATCTGCCATGGCATGGCCTCGACGTCAGCAGAAGAGGTGTGCTGCTAGACTGCTGAGAGTGGCCTCAAGACTGCGCTTTACTCGGTTCAGAGCAGTATGGCTCAAGGCGATGCGAGATGACCGATGCGGGAGTGGAGCGTCAGGCAGCGGTCGGCGCGAAATGGACTGTCCTGCCCCTAGTGGGGGTGGCAGACGGGCAAATCCCAAATGACGAGAGCCGTTGAATTACACCCTCTCTCTAGCGCTGCCTCTAGTGTAGCCCTTCAATTTTTGAAAGGATGGACTTGAGGCGCCCGGGTGATTGCTTTTCATGCTTTTGGAAGGCTGAAGCCAGAGTCCCTCTTGCCTCTTCTTGGTCACTGCAGCAGCTTGCGGATGCGACTCGAGCGAGTCCCGAACGCTACAAGAAGCGGCGGTGGGCTGGTAGGGGACTTGAGATGATGCGTGCCTGGCAGTGGATTGTTCTAGCTGAACAGTGACGGGCCTGGCTACGGATTCTTCATGTCGCATGGTCTTGTTGACCTGCTTCTTCCCGGCCACCAGCACCAGCACCAGCACCAGCGCCAGCATCAACCTGGCCAGCATCTACGCGGCAGGATCCAAATTCTGGAGACTTGCCGTAGAGGCCTGAAGAGGGAGCACCCAAGTGTTCAACCATGCAGGGATGGCGGGACCCGGGCTGGGCTAGGCCAAGTCTTGCATGGATGACTATCCACACCGCCTGTGGCCAGAAGTCCAGAGGCGAGGTGAAGCCAATCCCGGCGTAATCCTGGTCCGTCGACTAGCCCCGACTAGGTGTGCCTCTTTGGGCAGCTGCTCCTGGCTGCTGACCCTGGTCCGGCGGCGATTGGCTGAAAGTAGAGGGCAATCAAACGCGATGAAATCCCTGTCACGTTTCTTCCATGCGCTCGCCCTCCCCCGGTTGCGCATGGTGGGTCAGCGGTTGTCCCTGCTCCTACGCCACCCCGTCTCAACTACACCAGACCAACTGTTGTCTTCCTCCCCACACACCCCCCCTTTTTCCCGCCGTCTGCAAGCCCGTGGCAGGCCTTTTGCTCCCGTCTGTATGAGAGGCGGCGCAAAACGAGAACCAAGCAATTGCCACTCTGACAAAACGAACGCCTAGCCGGGGCGAGGTGTGCACCTGTCGCTGGCTTGTCGAGTCTTCATCTGGCGGAGAGTCCGAGTGGAATCATTCGTTGGCGCATCTGGGGTTCCGAACTGAGTCCAGGGTCACGCCTCGGTCTCAATTCGTCAATTATGCTTCCCCGACATTTCAGGGACTGACGACCGACGACTGGCGCTGGCGCTGGTGCTGGTGCTGGTGCTGGCAATGGAATAGGCATGGAAGCGCTAGCCCAGTGGCTGCCGCCTGGCTGGATAGCCGTTTTGCTCTCATGGCCGCCATGCTCCACCTCCCTGCGCAGGTCTGGCTGACCCCTGAGGCCATGGCCTGGTGTGGTTACGAGCCAGCTGCCAGACACCTCGTCGAGATCCCCACGAAGAATAACGCCACCCCCCCTTCTCTCTCTCTCTCTCTCTCTCTCTCTCCCACGTACCAACATAATTACATATCCACTCTGAATCCTACCATTGCCTATTCCCATAATCTTGGTTCAAATATCTGCTCCCCTGCTCCTCTTCACCTGCCCCCCCCTTCATCGTCATTCTAGCGCACCCATGCTACGATCGCTATTGGGTTCTGGTCCCCCTTGATCGCTTTGTCAATTGCCTATTGAACCTCTGCTGCCTCGTTCATTCGCGGCGAACGGCAGACGAGGAGGAAAAAGCAACTCTCAAGCCAGAAAAACAAGGACGGATAGATAAAGATACCAAGCTGGTGTTCTTTAGCATTTCCAGGTACACCGTCTTATTCACTTTTCTTCACCACATCCTTCACCTCGACTGAGAGAACGCGGTACTGCAATCCCTCCCCCCATTCCTTCCTCTCCTACTCTCTTTATCAAATCTCCCTCTCTTGCTGTAGTATGCGAGAGCAAGGTTGCTTTATCAGCAAGGTTCTTCTTGGCCTAGCCCCCCTCATCCTTGCTATATCCAGTCATCACCAGGGGATGGCCCACTCCGTTGGAGCTCCCGATACCTTGACACCTTGAGTCCCGAAAAATAAAACACCAACGCGTCCTGCCTCGAACTGTTTTCATCACTCTTTCAAGGAACTCGTTGTATATTCATGTCTTACTGATGGGTCTTCTCTCTATGCAGCATCATCCCCACCACCAGCAACAGGGTCCTCCGCCTTCCCAGCATCTTCATCACTCGCGACCCCCGAGTATCGTGCACCAGCAGCACCATCAGGCGCAACCTCCTCCCAGCCAACACCAGGGCGCGTACTCCTCGGCACACCCGCTTCCCCAGGGCTACCAGTCTGGGAACCAGAACTCGGGCACGCAGGACAACCTCAACTACTACAATCACCCAAGCCCCTACAGCACTCCCGGCGGCAACAGCGGATACACATCCGCAGGTATGTCTCGTCTCCTTTCCGTCGCTCCGCCTCGAGAGTTTGGTCGCGTCGCGTAGTATCCCATCTAAAGCTGACATTCATCTGCCAGAAACCTCCGATATGATGGCCGCAGCTCAAATGCCGAGACCACCTTACCCTCCAATGTCCTACCACACGCCCAACTCAAACTCACCCGCATCAGTCGCATCTCCTAGCCAGCATGACCAGCACAGGAATATCTACGGCCAACCGCCGTCGCAGCATCTCCAGCAGTCCATGTACTACCAGCCTCAGCCCCAGTATCAGTCCATGCCGCATCAGCCAGCCCAATCGCCGTATGCACAGCATGCCCAGCACCCACAGCAGAGCATGACTTCTCAACCAAACATGATGATGTCGCACCCTGCTCCCCAGAACCAGATGGCGCACGCGGCGCAACACGCCCAGGCGGGCATGACGGGAAGCCCACGGCCCAAGATCGAGTCCCAGGTACCTCTCCAGCTACAGAAGCAGCCTCAGCCGGCGCCAATGTCACAGGGCCACCACCCTCAGAATGGTGCTCAGCTACACAGTCCTGGAAACCCGGCCGCAGGGGTCAACCCCAACGCTGCCCCCGGGCCGATTCCTGCTACCACGCCTCTCGTGGTGAGGCAGGACGGCAATGGCGTACAGTGGATCGCATTCGAATACTCGCGGGATCGTGTCAAGATGGAATACACAATCCGATGCGATGTTGAGTCTGTCAACATCGATGAATTGACGCCCGAGTTCAAGCAAGAGAACTGCGTGTACCCCCGGGCTTGTTGCCCAAAGGACCAGTACCGAGGAAACCGTCTGATGTACGAGACCGAGTGCAACCGGGTAGGATGGGCACTGGCCCAGCTGAATATTCCTCTGCGAGGCAAGCGAGGCCTGATACAACGTGCGGTCGACAGCTGGCGAAACAGCAACCAAGACCCTCGACTACGAAGTCGCAGAGTCCGCCGTCTGGCCAAGATGAACAACAGAAAACAGGTCCAGGGACCGCACTCCGGTGCCCCTCACATGTCAGGACCCGGCGGCCCTCCAGGTATGCCGGCAGTGTCCGGCCCCATGGCGCCCGGTAATGTGCCCATGCCCAAGCCAGGGATGAACAACATGGGCCAGCCAATGCACCACCACCACGCCGGAGGTCATCCCGACGGCGGCGCCCAGGGCGGCGGCGACGAAGTTGGTATGTTTCACCAGATGTGATTTTTGTCAACCTCGCGTCTGTTGCACCTCCGTCAATTGCATTGCCTCTCCTCCCTAATGCACCCACTCACTACATCACACGGCACCGCACTGGTCTTTGCACATGCGCCCAGCGAATGTTGTGCTACTTTGCCTTGATACCAATTTCTGTCCTGTTTGTTCCTCCTTCGAGGAAAGAAAAAAGCTTTTCCTTCTCTTGGTTGTCTGTCGACCCGCTTGGCTTGTGTTTCCTATTTTCCTTGTCTATTGTCTTTATTGCTGTCTACGGCTTCACGCTTGGGAACGGACTGTAACAATGTTTTTCTGCTTCATGTTTGTTAATAGCACCTGGGGCTTACTCAGTTGCCTCCTACACTGCATCTATTGCTCATACAGCATGCCTCAATGGCGAGAGGATCAACAGGCACTCCGCTTCTTCCCCCTCCCGGTTTGCCACCAAAACCCTTCTGTACATTACAATAAGTTGCGCAGAGTTGCTGCTACTGCTCCAAGTGTTCCTACTTGTTGGTCTTGCTGCTCGCTTCGCGCGGCTCTCTAGAAGAGTTCAAAACTGCGCCCCCTTGCTATATGTGTTGCCTTATGGCGTCAGCACTCCATCCCTGTTGTCGTTAATGAAATGTCCGCGCGGGTATTATTCTGGCAAGGATCCGTGATGCCCTGCATATCCTGGCCCATTCTACACACTGAAACTTCCTTGCGAGTTGAACGCGATGCAATCCATTCGTGACTTCTACACAGCCCTCAGCCCTCCCCCCTGAACGTCGGCACGCAAAGCTTGGCTAACATGAGTACTGTGATGACAGGTGATACTGGTCCATACCCGGACCACCAGCACCAGGGTCCCCCCACCTCTCACGGCGGTCATGAGGGGGCCGACGACGTGAGACAGGCGCACGTGTTTACGGGTTATGGCGCACATAGCTACCCTCCCGCCCCGGGAGGATCAATGTCTCACATGGCACCTCACGCGGCTGGCTCCGCCAGCCCCGTGGGGCGCCGCAGCCGGGCCACAGCCGACGAACCCAGCGACCTGTTTCCGAATATCCCGGAGGCCAAGAAGCGCAAGTTTATTCTTGTTGAGGACAAGATCCGAGGCTCTCGGCTACGTGTCCGGGTCACGCTCGATGGCGTCGACACCAACGAAATTCCCGACAGCTTCCGCAAAGGCGCCAGCATCTTCCCGCGAAGCTACTTTCCCCGAGAGATGCAGAGTCCGCCTCCCAGCCCCACGGGCTCACGATTCTTCACCGAAGATGCGGCAGACGACGGCATTCAAGAGACCGAGGGCCGAGCAGCCGGCCGACGTGGTGCAAAGTCTTTCAAGGCGGAGATGGTCAGGGTGCCACTAGCCGAGGCGCAGGATGGCGAGATTGCCGTACCACAGATGCAGAAGTCGATGCGCGGCAAGGAGGTCAGACTCAACGATCTAGGCTACCGCATGGCTTGGCTGCAGAGCCGAGTGTTTGCGGGACGAACCGTGTTCCTGCAACGAGCCCGTAAGGCCCATCCACCCCTACATGTTCTGAACTTGTGCTGATTCTCGCCTGGCAGTCGATTGCTATCGTAACAAGACTCGTGTAGCCATGGAAGGCAACATGCAAGACGTGAGGAAGGTGGCGCCTCATTACGAAACGCGACCCGGCAAGCGACGCTGGGACGATCGAATGAAGCGCCTCGAGACAGGAGCCGAAGAATAACGGAGACGGAGTTGTCGATTGCTTGCATCATTGTGCGCCCGAGCCTTTGATGGCACCTGGAACCCATTCTCATGGCCGGCCCAAATGTGCTTCATGGCCAGCACCTGTTCCAGGAAAAAAAAAAAAAAGTCGCGAGACCATTTATTCCCCGCTTTGATTGACGATACCACTGTGCGCCGGCTACAACATACTCACCTCATCTGCTTTGGCAGCGGCTTCTCTTTCTACGATGTTGTGTCTATATTTCTTTTTCACTGTTCTTTCCTAGTTCAAACGAGGAAATCTAATGGCATAAATTTATATCATGATTCTGGTTCTGCTTGACACGGCGTGGTTTGGAAAGGGGACACGGCACGGTACGGCTTGCATAAATCAGTTGGAGAAGTAGAAGCGAGAGTGTGTGAGAGGGGCACCATGTATTTCCCATATTATTATTATTATTATTACTATTACTATTATTATTATTATTATCGTCATCATCATTCTTGACTCAGGCGATGTCGATTCGGTAACTCTGCATCTCACAAACACCGCTGATGAAGGGAGGGGAGTCGACGGTACACGAAACATGTGCGAGGTGCCTGATCATGGCAATGCTGTGCGTGTGCGGTTCACGGCTACATCGAGGAGGGGTTGAAGCCGTTGCGATGGTGGAAATAGGGGTCCGGTGCACAGCACATGTAATTATGACGCTGCCCAAGCTAAGCTGAAGAAGGGAGACAGGGGACGGACGGCTTAACCCCTGGTAGGGCTTCGTATGTGCAGGAGGAGGTCCGCAACGAGGCTTATGTTGGCGCTGCCGCCGTTGATAAAATACTTAGGTAGTTAGTGAGTAGGGCCGCTGGGCACATGGTGGTGGCCTTGGGCCTGGCGTGGACAATTGCGGCTGAAATTGGTTTGGAGGGGGAGGGGGGGCGATGCTTGGAGGGGCTGGACTACGGGCGGCGCGGGCGTAGGTAACGAGGCTGAGCACGCCGTCAACAAGGTCAGGGCCCTTGGGCTGGGATCAAAGAGAAACGACATGCTTTGCAAACGAGGGCGCGAGGGCAGCACTTGACGACGTGCTACTTGGACAAACCACCTTTGATACTGCTTCGGCACCCGGCTGCCACTCTTTGCCTCCCCTCTTTGCTCAACATACCCTCTCCGGGTCGACGACCCCCCCATCCCTCCCTCCTGGACGCCATGGCATATCCGTATCCTCACCAACAACCACGACAACAGCCTCCTGGGGGAAGCTACCCTCCGCCGCTCTTCGTCTCCGAGCTCGAAGCCCCCGGCCGACGAGCGGCGCACCACGACGACGGCGGCGGCGTCACCGCTCCCGATGGAGGCCCCGTCTTCGAAATGTCCGCCGAGCCGGCTCCGGCACGGACGCAGCACGCTCAGAGACCGGCACCGAGACCGCATAGCCACGGCGACGACGAGGGCGGGCAGCAGCCCCCGCGACAGGCTAACCCCTGGCCCTTCTACCTCGGAGAGACGACGGGCGGCGAGCAGACGGGTCAGAACGCGGCCGGGGGAAGAAGCCATGCCGGTTCTGCCACGGTTCAGGGACTTGCCCTCTCCGGCACGCCGAGCCAAGGCGAGCATGGCCCTCGCAAAGAAGAGCCCCTGCCGTACCCGACCGAGGACACGCTTCCCACCGCCCCCGTCGTCCCCGGATCGTCCTGGTTCCCTTGTGCCTCGCCCGCCGACGAGCCGTCACCCCAGGAGGACGGCATTCCCATACCGGCGCCCCTGAGAATCTCTCGACCGGCGGCCGCGTCGCCTCCGGCCCCCGCCTTCAAGCCGTACTCGCCCGCGGCGTCTTCCGAGGCGTCGTCGCCCGCGTTTGCGGACGGGGCGCCGGCTCCGCTGAGCCCAACGCTTCCCGGGGGGCATACTAAGCCGCTCCCGTACCGCCCGTACCGACCTCCTGGATCCACGCCCCCGGCGTCGTCTGTGTCTGCCCCGAGCCCGCCACCGGGCCCGGCCGGCCCTCCCTCCGACTATCCCATGGGTACTGCGCCTCACCACTTCCACGTCATGGGTGGGAGGCCGCAGGGCAGTCCCCAGCCAGCTGCCGCGTCTCCTGGCGTTCCTTCTTCCAGGCCGAGTCCTCGGCCATCCTCTGCAGCGTCCAGTTCTCCTGCGGCCCTGCAGAGCTCTCAGCTGCCCAGCCCAGCCCTACCAGTCTCCCAGTCCCCTGCCAGTCCGAGGTTGGAGCACCGTCCGCCAGCGAGCCCGCCCGCCTCGAAACCCGTGATCCCGACGTACCACCCTCCCCCGCCTAACCCTGCACCTGTCGTTATCGGCCACTATGGCTTACCGGTGCACCCGCATGCTTACTCCAGCCCTCCGCCGCCGTCCGCCTCGGCTCCTCCCCAGGCCTCGGGCTATCCCATGCCCGGAACAGTGGTGCCGCAGCCGACCGCAACGGCCTATGACATACCTCAACCAACATATGCTCTGCCGGCATCGTCTCATTCTCAACCGACGACGCCGTATCAGCTGCCGCAGCATTACCCTTTACCTCAGTCGCCTCCGCCACAGAATATAATCAACGCATCTCATCCCAACGGCCCCTCACAAGGACACCCGCATCTGCCGGCGGCCCCATACAGCCCTCCAGTACCGCACAGGACCGACTCGCAGCATGCAGGCGCTGGATACCCGTCACCACATCAAGGCTATCAACAGAACCACGGTCCAGCACCGCCCCCGCCGTACTCCTCGCCGGAGTACCCGGCTCAGCAGATGTATGCACCCGCGAGCGTGCCTGTGCAAAACGCACCACATCAACACATGTACCCTCCCCAAGCGACGTACGCCCCTCGGCCCGAGGGCACGCCCAACGCGCAGTCTCCCGTAACCTACCAGGCACCGCCGCTGCCTCCACGGCCTCCCACGTGGCAAGGATCTCCTCAGCCGCTCCCATCAGGGTTCGGCGCCACCGTGCCCAACGCAGTCAACTTCCCGCCTCCTCCCAAAACGCATTACATTCCGCCGCCATCGCAGGCGGCGGCGGCGGCGTCCGGCAAACCCGGGCACGGCAAGCTGTTCGGCAGCTCATCCGCGAAGAAGTGGCTGGGCAAGACTGGGCAGGTGCTGGAGACGACACTGGGCCCCATGCTGCAGGGACAGCAAGACGCTTCTTCGCAACATGCTCAGGGACGGCCGCAGCAGGCGTCGCCGCCGCTGCCGCCGCATCCACAGAGTCGGTACCACTATCCTGCCCAGACCACGGCTCAGTTCAGGGGTGCGCCTGCGGGCCAGGGGAATCAAGCAGGCGCACATGGGGCTGGTAGATGAGCAAGTAATATCATACATACCGTGATTATGGGTAGATTCTGAAGATTTACTTGGAGTTTTGTCGGAGCGGGTCGGGGTTGCGGTTAAAGCATGTGATTTTCTTAAGATTGATCATCTATAGCGATGCATTGAGTAGAATAACAATAATGAAAACCTGGCCTATCATAATAATCTAGACTGGCATCTACATGACAAAATACAAACAGGATACAGCTTGTATCTCAAAAGTAAATCTGGCTTGCAGTCACAGTATAGTCTTGAAAACCTTTGTCTTCAGGACGGTCTGCCTCCTATGTGGCTTGGTCAAGAGGAATACTAATATTACTTAGTCAAGGACATGTTTGGCAGCATCGCTAGTGCTTGACGACAAAAACACCACAAAGGCCCGCAGTAAGGGGTGACGTTTATGGTATCAACGATGAAGACAATGTTTAACTAATGACGGCTAGGCCTTCCTTCCTTTGCTATTAAGAGCCGTCATCTTTGTGTATGACCAAGTTCATTTTGACACTTACATTCTCGGCAGCTTCATCACCAGGGTGGTGCACATCATGTAAGTCCGACGCAAATTTCGATATTTGTCAAGATTTATTTTCGCGTAAAGGTCATGCATGTACTGGCGACTAACATCTTGGATTATGATGGACACGATCCTCGCCAGACCTGCCCCGTGCGATATTCACCAGCTGGGCATACCGTACGGCGTCAGTTCGTGAAACACAGCGCCAGTTATACGAGTTGGTGCATGTAAGCCAAGACGTGAACCACTTGCATCAACAGCAAATTGCGAGCAGCTTGAGGGTGCTTCAGTTTAGCAGCGGGGTATTAGACGGACTTTTGTGAGTAAATGTTTACGAGTTGGTGATTTGGAATGACTTGCTGCCGGATGGGGGATTCGCTGCAGACTATCAATGCAACCGCCGTGACTACCATCTCCTAATACCGCCCATTGCATGGTAGGCCAGGTGAGTAAGAACGAAAGCCACCTACAGCAGCCTCGTCAGCATCCGTTCCGGTCCTTACAGCAGCAAAGTTCTCCCAAGGCTGATACTGAAGCTTAGGTCACAAGCTAGAAAACAGGTTTCGACGTGGCACTGCGGAATGCTGCAAGACGCCATGGAAATGTAATACCTTCGTAGTGCTGGGCATAGCCTTGTCATGCAAGATTCCACTTCCAGGGCTCCCGAGCAATCGACAAGGGGGGGTGCTGGGGGGGAGTCGATGAGGGGTTGCTGTGGCGCGCCTCACGAGGTTCCATGATGTCAATCTTTCTCCCTTTTGGGGGTTTGCCATTTGAGAACTTGCTGAAAGCCAAGACACGGACAGTTCGAATCAACTCAGATGATGCACATCTTAACATGCCTCTCCAGCGACAATGAAGGTTGCTAGTCCTCATCGATGCAGGGAGGCTTCCTCGGTCTGGGCCCTTGCCCTAATCGTGGCCCTGGATCTGTTCCACATCACGGATAGTGAGCTTGAGAAGTGGATGGCGTGTTGTGGAGGTGGACACGATTGGTGGCACCCAGGATCTATTTTCAGAAGCCCTGTTGCCGCCCTTGGCGACTGCAGCTTGGCCAAGACACTGACCGCATGTAAGCTTCCACAACTCGGTAGCCGGGAACAGAAGAATCACGAGATCAAGGGCCATGCACGGATCTGGATGGCGAGCTCGCCTGGCAGCGCGAGCTTTGCGTTTCTTTGTCATGATGCCTAACGCAAGCCGAGCATGCCGGTGCCCGCACGCTTCCCGATGTAAATGTAGACCATCGGATACGCGATGTTGTGCGCCCTTGTCCGACAGCCAAGGGCTCAGCAGAGAAAGCCTAGAAGAGCCTCGCCCCGCCGATCAATGCCCGACCCGGGGGACGTTTGCTCGGTTCCTCCGCATGGCCGTGATGGATTCTGGCACCTTGTGGTAGAGCGGTATTTAATTCAACTGGAGATTTTCCAGATAAGCACCCTCCATTATTGATGCTATTCGTGATAGGTGAGCCGAGCAGGATGATGGACCTCAAAGACAAGACTTGCCGTGAATGAACCCCTACTCCGGCCCTAGGCGAGTGAACGAACTTCCCGATGTAGCTAGTGACCCGGTCTTGAACCTCTCTTCCTTTCATGTTCTAGAAATATGGTACCGATCGCTTCGCGACAGAGGACATTCAGTTCTGTCCCTAAGGGATGTCGCTTTGGGGAGATTTAGAGGCACTTTTTAGCATTGGCCTATCGCACGGATGTGTTGTTCTCGACAAGGGAAAAAGAAACGGGAAATAGCCTAAGGGGTTGGGCCAATGCTGTCCTAGGCATGACGGCTGTACGTAGCACGGGGATCATCTCAAACGCATGACCGCCGTGATTGCATCGATTATGGCAAGGCCCGTGGCGAATGCACAATCAGCAAGTAGCCTCCTTATTTCCAGAATGAAACCAATGGAGGGAAAAGGAAGGGGGGCAGAGCGGACCCCTCGGAGCCAAGCACTGCTCCTGCTGCGGCAAGGTGGTCGGAGATGGTTTGACAGCTTGACAGAAAGCCTGATTGTGACAAAGGGCTCTGACTAGGACAAAGGGCGTGCCAAGACCTCGAGGCCTACTTCGTATACTGTAACAAGAGGGGGACGATTCATTGACACCAAGCAGATACGAAGCTGATCAGCTATGCTTTAGCCTCCGCTATCCGGATCCAAATGCCATCAGGTGATTCGGTGACTGGGGGTGCTTTACCGACGGTATCTCGGGGATTTCCCTGTTGGCCTTGCATGCCCAACTTCATCTTTCCAGTGTGGGATAGACACCGAGCCAGAGAATCGGTCAAGCCAGCGTTTGGATCCCCTGCACCTGCCACTGGCACCTTGCCGGTACCGAGGAATGCCGTAAAACATGCCGTCGTCAAAATTCAGGCGGTAAAGCCTCCAGATGCTCCGGCGGGCGTCCCGGGCAGTGGGCGGCCTTGGCAGTGGGCCGAGGGCGCGCCTCCTACTTGTTTTTGTGCTTGAGGTGGCGAAGGTCGAGACTGTGTTGGCTCGCGCTTGGTGTCACCGCGAACTCGTACTTTGCCCCGAAAACCCCGGCCATGGATCGTTGTAGATATTGGCAGACAAGCTGGATTGGGCGGCGTCTCGATTCGATTCGCTTCGCTTCTCTTTGTCGAGATTGTTCTGCACCGTGCTTGGATGCACGGTAACCGGTTGTAGCACGATAGCATCTTGCTGCATATTGCTGCTCATCAGTTCATTGTTCAAACGGCACGAAGGTACTCGGCGTGTAGCTTGCGGCTCAGTGCAGGACGGTCCCAGGGTCTCAGCCTCCCATTCACTGCTCAGCGAACGGGCCCGCGAAATTCCGCCTGGGTGTCTGCGCCCTTCCCCACATTGGGCCGCAGAAGATTACAGGGGACGCAGCAGGAGAAAATCAGAGACACTAGCTGGCAAGATGGTTACAGATGGGACGAAGGGCGACAGAACCACTGGCCGCCGGCTGAAATGAAGAGCCGGTCGTGGCTGGCAGGTGCCGAGTCAGGCAAAGAAACGTAGGCTCTTGGAAGCCTCAAGTTTAGGCGCACCTGGAACTTTAGTAGCCGCTGCGGTACGTTAGGTACCATTTTGTGCCACCGCCGACCGGACAGACCCCCCATGCTGCACATTCAGGTTGAAGGCACGAAGTACCAAGGTCAAACATGAAGGTGCTGAGATAGGCACCTTCTATGCTCAGGTACTTACTAAAGCAAGGTAAGTAATAGGGAAGCAAGCCAAGGCGCCGGAGCAGGTGGAAGTCACCCCTCAGTCATCGGGCGGGCGCCTATCGTGCCGGAACTACCGCCGCCTTATTCGCCTTTTCAGTCGACCCCAATACGGTGAAGCATGTACCTCCTACACAGTGCCTATCTTACCTACCTCATTGCCTCCCCTCGACTTGCCGGAGTGGCTGCGAAGAGACGCAGAGAGTGACGTATTGAGACACGAGCAGGGCAATGCTGGCTGCCAGGTAATTAAGGCCAAGGCACCAAAGGCTTTGGGCCGAGTGCAATGTTGACGTTTTGATGAGATTGGAGGTTGGCCTCTGAGACCTGATGCACAGGTACAGGGCTCTTGGGAAAAGCGGGCGCGCGCACTGAGTCCCAGGAGGCAGCTTACAGGCGACCCGTGCCCGGACAAGCCCCCAAGTCCTTTTAAGGCCTAGCACCGTGTCCACTTTTGTCAATTTGCTCTTTCCTTTCCTCTCCCTCCTCTCTTTCCCTTCTTTCATTTCTACCCTTCAACCAGCGCCCCACGCCCTCTTACCTATAATCCTCCTTTCCTTTCACATTTCTTCCTCCTTCATCAACCTCTCCAGCAACAAGGCGGCTGTTGGTGCCCATCGTCTCTCAACCCTCGCCTCGAGCCCGCGAGGAAACGCCTCATTTCACGCCGACCCTGAACTTCGCCACCGCTCGACACCAGGCCTTTCAAACACCTCCGTCAGCATCACCGCCTTCTTACACACGGGTCGCCCCTGGCACCCTTCCGCTGCTTCAGCCACTCCAGATCATCATCGCACGCATTGCGAGGGTACGTCGAGGCACTTGCCTATTCCTTGCATCCCCCACGAATTACTTGTCTCCTTTGCTCCCCCTTCTCGCAGCTTGAGACAGCTGTATCAGTTCCATCGTGTCTACCTTCCTTTCATCGGTGCTAGGACCGTGTTTTGCTCGTCTCCATGGGCACGCATGGTTAGGTTCCTGACCCGGCATTATGCTGGAGATGCGTTCTTCACCGCGTTGAACCAAGGCACGATTCAACTGTCAGGTGTCACTAGCTTACTGCACCATTTGTCTCAACCCTTTCTCACTTGGCCCTGTATTCTAACATCACATCTCGTCAGTAACCCAGTCCACAAAAACAACAAATCTCCATACCTTTAGCCATCGTCCCTTTTGGAACGTGGCATCTTCGATCCGACAGCCAAGATGACGACCATGGATCTTCGTGTCGGTAACAAATACCGCATCGGCCGAAAGATCGGCTCAGGCTCCTTTGGCGATATCTACCTAGGCACCAACATCATTTCTGGTGAGGAGATTGCCATCAAGCTCGAGTCTGTCAAGGCGAAGCACCCTCAACTTGAGTACGAGGCTCGTGTTTATAAGTCTCTTGCTGGCGGTGTGGGTATCCCCTTCGTCCGCTGGTTCGGTACCGAGTGCGACTACAATGCTATGGTTCTTGATCTTCTCGGTCCCAGCTTGGAGGACCTTTTCAATTTCTGTAACCGCAAGTTCTCTTTGAAGACGGTTCTGCTGCTCGCCGACCAGCTCATCTCTCGCATTGAGTACATCCATGCCAAGTCTTTCATCCACCGAGATATCAAGCCGGACAACTTCCTGATGGGCATTGGTAAACGAGGCAACCAGGTTAATGTTATCGATTTCGGTCTCGCCAAGAAGTACCGCGATCCCAAGACCCACTTTCACATTCCCTACCGCGAGAACAAGAACTTGACTGGCACAGCTCGTTATGCATCCATCAACACCCATCTCGGTGTTGAGCAGTCCAGACGTGATGACATGGAGTCTTTGGGCTACGTCATGCTCTACTTTTGCCGCGGCTCTCTTCCTTGGCAGGGCCTCAAGGCTGCTACCAAGAAGCAGAAGTACGACCGCATCATGGAGAAGAAGATGACGACCCCCACCGAGGTTCTTTGCCGTGGTTTCCCCAACGAATTTGCCATTTACCTCAACTACACGCGCTCGCTCCGCTTTGACGACAAGCCCGATTACAGCTACCTTCGCAAGATTTTCCGTGATCTCTTTGTCCGTGAAGGATTCCAGTACGATTACGTCTTCGATTGGACCGTGTACAAGTACCAGAAGAATGCTCAGGCCATTGCCCAAGCCGCCGGACAGGGTAACCCCGACGAGGACGAGAAGGCTCGTGCCAGCCGCGCTAACGCAACTGCGGGAAACCCCACTGCGGCTATCAACAAGCCCAACGCCATCCCCAGCTCTCGCCGCAAGATGCTTGAACGCGGCTCTGGCGCTGGCGTCGACACCCCGGACACCAACCGTGCCATTGGCGGAAGCGACAGGATGTGAGTCTCTAACCTGTCCAGCCCACGACCCTTTTGCAAGGAATCGATTTCCCTGGCGGTCCCGACCTGGAACTGGATTATGATGATGACGAAACATGGCTGACAAGTGTGGCTGACTCAGCGGACGATGAACAGGCTGCGCTCATTCTCGAGGGGAGCAGCCGACGCCTCCGACAGCCATTGGCCAAACTGATAGGTTGATGAGTTTGGCTTCGGACTAGTCTCTGCTCCTACTGAATGATCCACCTCGTCGACTGAGACACGAAGCATTGCCCTCGACCGTATATGATGCATATCAAGCCTTGCCGAACGGAGTGCTGTTCGGCAGTGCCTCGCTCGGATATCACGGTCGAGCTGTCGGTTTCATGGTCCAGACGCATTTCCTTGCGTTGTTTTCTTTTCGCAACTCTATCTCGTTCTTCGACGCATTTTGGGGTTTATGACCTAACGCATGGCTCGGATGACTCTGTCTGTGAAGTGGGGTTTGGGACGGTCGGCGACGACCCACTGCCTGAACTTTCACTTTGCTCAGAACACATCTGAACGGCACGTCCGGTGTTTTGCCCCGGCGGAATACCGTATACCATGATTGCCGTCTGTCATTCGACCGTGTTGGCCGGTTGCAAGTCTCTATCAAACCTGGCTACATGGTGCACCCCAATGGCACTGCAAATTACCTGGAGCTCAGCAGCAATTCCCACTCCAGATATAATTCGATCAGTCGTTGCGATTCAGCTGCGGATTCAAATGGAAAACAATTTTCTTTTTCTCTTTATCTTTCATTCTGCTTATTATCTTCATATTGGGCCCTCGTCCGTTTCCGCCTCTCGACAAATCCTCGGAACACGGCAGATTGGAGCATCCCGCCGGTTTATCCAGCTTCAAGCCTCAAAGCCTCATCCATCCTTTGGCACCATCCTTTGTCTTCCAAGACGCCATACACAACTGCCTGCCGAAATTATAACATTTCTTCAGAGTTGACAGCGAGCGACGGAGGGTTGGTTCTGACTGCGGAGATTTGTGAAGTAGGGGCAACTGACGGGAAGACGGATGATGACACGGCAAGTGGAGAGGCTGCTACGGGGCTGTGACTGAGGGCTTTGGCTCGCTTCATTGCCTTCAAGCTGATGTCAAGCAACATACTCAGCCCCAGCACTTGGCAAATGCTCGCTCGATAGTTGGCCCCTGTATAGGCTATTCGGCTGGCAGATTCAATCAGTCTCATATTCCTGTGTTGTTGACGGTAGATACTTCACAGGGCTCCCTGGGGTCGGTAATTTGGTAGTCGCGAAGCAATACAGTTTGTTGATTTCTTTGCGTGAAGTCCAGGTCTTGGTCAAGCAATGCTGGCCAAATGTCCCACAATGTGAGGTGATGTGGTCGCGTGGGCTCCCGCTAGGGACATTGGTCATCTGGGATGATGCAGTGACCATTGCAATGCAGCCATAATTAAGCGTGAAAAGTAATTGGGAGGAACCAGAACAGGGGTCACGCCTAAGGTACCGAGTCCAAGATTATGGCATGAATTGATGACTACGTCTTGCAACCTTACGATTTGCCGCTCCGGCGCCTCATTACCGCCTAGAAAGCAACGTTTTCGGCACTTGAGTAGACATATGACTCGATTTATTCATTGTGGCTTGCACTCGGACGACGCTGCGCTGCTTTCCAGTCCTGGCCTTGTTGATGGCTGAGCCTCAAATGCCTCCTTAGCGTTGGAGTGGTTCGCCTGCCCTGCATGATCTCGTGACAGCCAAGATTGGGGCTGTATTCCTCCTGCCTGGTAGAGGCGACGAGTATCAAAGGAAACTGATACGATGCCTCCGTGTAGAAGTTAGGAGCCTCCTTGCCTTACCACGAAGCTCTGTGGGTGAATCTTGCTTCCAGGCGCGTACATTGAAACAAGCCTCTGTTGGAATACCGTCTCCTGGCAAGTGCTCATAGGTCAGCAGCTGCGCTAGCGGTCAAAGATTCACGGCCCTTCATTCCTCGGTACCTGCATCGTCGCTTTCAGCAAACAGTTACAGCATCAGGTACATTCCTTTGGAAGCAGCTTGGGTACTTACTTACATAGTACGGTGGGGGTAGGTCATTGGTAATTACGAGGGTCCGGCAGGCCTAGGCCGCCCTTGGCACCGATCTTCCTAGGCAAGCACCTACCTACCCATGGTACCTACAAGGGTCACCTAAAAACCTTAAGTACAGTGCAGGTACCCCGACCCAAGTATCGGGTGTCAAACTGCAGACTTGGGACACCGCTCACATCAACACCAGCACGAGCGCAGATAACGACGACAGCCCTAACCATGGCCCCCTCGGCGCTGGATCTGCTGGTCTTGACCTTCAATTGTGCCAAGAACTTTATCAATGCCGCCATATTCGCCAACCACCTGCAGGCAGCCTTTGGCCAGAATGCCACGGGCTTGCCTGACATCGTTGTGCTGTTCGTCCACCATCCCACGAGGACTATGGACGGGATTATAGTGCTAACGGGCGGGGCAGATCGTTGCAGGAAGTGGCTCCCATGAGCTACTCTTTCATCGGAGGATACTTTCTCAACCCTTACATCGCCAAGTTCGAAGAGGCCATCAACCTAGCCGCCATCCAGTACGAGGAGGAGAGGCCGGACGTGGTGTCGGTATCACCGAGCGGGCAGGGCCCCAAGAAGGCGTACACGCTGGTGAAGGCAGGCAATGTGGGTTACACGGCCATATTGCTCTTCGCCCGCGATCCAACCCGTGTACGCGACGTTCAAGAGGCGGAGGTCGGCTTTGGCGCCGCGGAGATGGGCAACAAGGGGGCGGTCGGCCTGAGGGCGACGTACCAGGTCGAGGATGGGACGTCGACCGAGATCACGTTTGTTGCAACCCACTTGGCAGCCATGGAGTGGAATCTGCATCGCCGGAATGCAAACTGGGCGGCCATTATGAACAGAATGGCCTTTGCGAACCCGGAAGACATCGTTGCCAGCTTCAAGAAGAGGTTACCTCCGGGGTCTTCTGAGGGTGAGGACGATGGGGAAAGGGCAGGATTGCTCCCGCACGACCACGACGTCCATCACGAAGAGCTGAGCCGGCGTCTTCATGACATCTCGGTTTTCAAACCTGGCTCTCACCTGTTTGTTGCCGGCGACCTAAACTACCGCATCTCAAGCTCATCTCCATCCCCCTCTGCCGCGTTCCCGAGTCTTGATCCGGACTCAGAGCACTACTATCCCAAGTTCCTCCACCTCGATCAGCTCACGCGGGAGCGAAAGGCCGGCAGAACCCTGCACGGCCTGTCGGAAGGTAACATTGCGTTTCCTCCAACGTACAAGTACGACATTTTGCCTCAAAAGGTTCAGGACGAGCAGGAAGTGCCCTGGGAATTTGCACCTCATCGATATCCCAGCTGGACCGATCGTGTCCTCTACCTGGACCTGCCCACGTGGGTAAAGGAGAAGCCCGACAGCCCGAAGATGCATATCCACGCGTACAACGCCATGCCCGTGATGCGCTCCAGCGACCACCGGCCCGTCTTTCTACGGATTGATGTCCCACTCGTCGCGCCGCAAGCCCTCGCTCCGCCGCTGGAGCTCGCCGAGCTCTCCTCGTCCATGGATCCTCGCATCCGTTTGCCCATAGAGCTAGACCCCGAGGCGTGGGAGCGCCGAGCAGCCGCCAGACGTAAGGAGAAGATGGCTGGATGGAGCATGTTCCTATGGAGCACGAAGGAGGGTGCCTTGATATTGGCAGCGATGGTGGCCTTGGGCGCAGGAGCGTACTGGGCGTATCGGTCGTTGTGAGGCGGGCCATGACGAGGAGTTGGCTTTGCTTGGTTATCATCCGTATTTCTACCTTTTTCATTGCAGACGGTGGCTATGGCAGGGTGTGGTATGGCGTTCGTGGGGATCCTTTCTCATTGCGTACAGGTTTGCACGAGGGTGAGCCGGCGATACACAACATTATTATCTGCGAGAATACTGCTGCTTTATAGATGGCCACAGCCCATGCACATTAGTTCCGAGGGAGTTGACGGAAGAACAAGACGGTATGGGGGATGGTAACGGTACTTGCTATAGGAGCAACCATCACGAGACACGACTGCATGGTAGAATATTCAATTTGAACCACTTTACCTTACTCCGTATCTTGAGCTGTACTACCACTTCGTCCCCTGGTCCTCCTTCATGCCGGAGTACAAGCATGCTGGTGAGCTCTGTTGAACCCATGAAGAGCAGGAGCTCCTATCAGGGTCGTTCTACGTTTGACGGGTTCATCTACTCGGAGGCTATTCACAATGGGAGCATCACTTATTTGATGACATATTGTATAAACTCATTACATGACCGACATTGTACCTTGTCTCTCTTCATTGCCACATTATCTTACACCGTGCACCACCCAAGCCTCACCCGAACGCCAACCCAACACTTGTACGCATGGTAACCAATAGCGTAGATAGATAGTATCGATGATTCCTCCGCCTTCGATTCTCTAGTTCAACGCTTTCATACGCTCGTCGCTGCTCTTAGCCTTGTTCAACGCTGATGTATGCATATTCATCCAATACCGGTGTCCTTCCAACACCTCCCCGTTAATCGCATTTACCGCGCCACTTGTGGTCAGCACAAGTCCATCAGAGGCATTCCCAGAAGGACAAGATCAATTAACCCCGGGGGGGGAAACCACTGCGCTGCAACTGAAAACAGGACCCTCCCTGAATGCTTGTCTCGGATCGTCGCCACCATAGCACTACTTCGTGCTTCAATTTCCACAAAAACCTGGGGCTCTCTTCATTCAAAAATCTTGGAAATATTTGTCGTACTTCTGAGCCATGTCCTCTGTGTACTGTGCTCGCTCGTCGGCTTCATCTGGATAAGTGTCAAAGCATTGAGCGTCCCCTGGGTAGCGAACGGGGGGTATGATAGGGCCTCTGCGACGGCGATTGAGGATGTCATCCCAATTCACGCCCTCGAACCAAGGATGGCTCTTCACCCGGGCTGCACCGCCGCTGATGTTGCCTAGTCGCCGAGACCGATCCACTGTACAGAAAGAACGGATGAGGTCTTTGGCATTATCCGATATGGGGGGATCCTGGGGAAACATGACTGGCTTTTCAACAATTCTACATGATCGAATTAGCCCCAGAGTACATGGATTGGGCGCAGCATCCCAATGAGATTGTGAAGGGGTTCAGGGGTAACTTACTGCTTGTAAATCTCTATTGGGTTCTGGTGCCAAAATGGCGGATAACCCGTCAAAAACTCGTATATCAATATGCCCAACGCCCACCAGTCGACAGCAGTCGTATGGCCCTTGTTGTGAATTACTTCCGGAGCAAGATATTCCGGTGTACCGCAAAGCGTATACGTTTCAACGGGTCGACTATCCTTATAACCTAGACGTTTCGCAAAGCCAAAATCAACCAGCTTGATGTGGCCGTCCTGATCAAGCAGTAGGTTTTCGGGCTTCAAGTCTCGGTAGGCAACGCCGCCTTGTTGTTCGTGGAGATATTCGAGAACGAGAACGATCTCGGCAGCGTAGAAACGAGCGGCGGGTTCTGCAAAGCGACGAAACTTCCGTAAGTAGCTGAAAAGTTCGCCACCAGGGACATAATCGAGCAGCATGTACAGGGAGTCGGCGTCGGAAAAAGAAGCTAGAAGGTTTGTAATGAAAGGATGGCCGACAACGTCGGCAAGGACGGCGCGCTCATGTCGAACATGGTCAATTTGCTTCAGCCGAACCACCTCAGTTTTGCGTAGAATCTTAAGGGCGTAGACCTCTGGCTTCTGCTGCTGATCCAAGGGAGTGTTTGCGCCGGCCGGACGAACCAGACAGACTCGGGCAAAGGTGCCTAGACAGGGCATACAACGTTAGCGATCGGCGCGGTGTTGTCGGGTGTGCACAGGGGACTAACCAGTGCCTAATGTGCGCACGACGGTAAAGTCGCTTGGCTTGAATTTTCGAGTTGCGGGTAAGGGATCGGGTGATGCGCCGCCGTTGCTGGCGGCTGCCGGGGCCGCGCTGGGGTTGCTGTGAAGGGTATGTGTAGGGTGAGGCGACGAATGCATGTTGCTGGCAGGCGGAAGGGCCGCCGAGTGATTGTGAGCGACGGTGGCGGCCATTGGGTATGTTAAAGAGAACAGCGAGAGGGAATACGGAAAGGAGCCGCGATATGGCCCGGCTTGGTGGTTTTAGTGGCTTTTATTTCCCCTACGCTCTGTTGGCCGCGAGTTTCAGGCGAAGTCCATGTCCAGGAGCATTAAGGGTGGTGCGGGGAGCCGCTAAAACATGCGACAGGAGAAATTGAGAACCACTCCGAGGAGGCAGTGTCAAGGACCAGAAGGCGGCAGAAACAGAATGGACGATGGTATGCGTGAGGCTGCAGTGCGGTGCGGTGCGGTGCGCTGGCCGCTGACTACGGCTGATTTGCCCGAGGGGTATGTAAGTCCAGACCGAAGCCGAACCAGACGGTCGGACCAGGATAACAAATAGCGTCTCTGCCGAGGCAGAGGAGAAGAGATGTTGGCACGGGGGGGGCACAAAGGATGCAGCGGAAGAGTCCAAAGGGATCCGTGAAGGACGCTGACGCTGATGCTGAGGAGGTGGATGAGGATGAAGATAGGACGAGACGAGTGCCGCAGGTGTGTAATGGATTAGAGGAGAAACAAAATCACCGACCTTTTGCTAATGAGGGTCGTCCCTCCTTCATTACCTGCCCATGTCTCAAAGAGGGAAGCCGCCGTCGCGGGGCGGGTATGACGCAACAGCGTGGATGGGACGATGGGGCAGGAAGCGGCGTGCCCGAACTCCCAAGCAGCCTCATTTACCCATGCAGTATAGGCATCTCAGGTACCTACCACATTAGACTAGGCTTTTCATCCACGTTGTCCTAGATTTGTGCGGTAGCCGAAGACGGCGTCTACTATTGCCTCACTTGTGCGCCGTCAACCTTCGAACCTGACTAGAGGTGTCTTAATGCGCAGCAACTACTCGGAATGTGGAGTCGGTCTGTCCCCCCTTCCCCTTGGGCCTACCCACCTTGGGGCTTGCGCCGGCGGGAACTGCTCGTCATCCCCATTGCCTCAACCCCTGGAACTGCGATTTTCCAGATCTCGTGGCTCGGGAACTCGATTGCCTCGCTACGTCTCCGCAAAGTGGTATGAATGGAGGGGTAGACATGCAGACAGATCCACGACACAACTTCCAGGCACTGTGGCACTGCAGAATCATCGTGGTCCTATTAATATCTGACCCCCCGCCCCCCCTTCCACACACACACAAAGACGTGGCTTCCCAAGTGGCGTCGAAGGAGAACACAGGCGGCCAGGACGACGATGGTGAGGGAAACTCACCTTTGCATCTCGGTCGCCTCATTGCCACGTTGGGAGGCATACTGGAGCATTGCGAACTACTTATTCAATGACGCGACCTGGTAGATTAGACGGGCCACCGGCGGGTAAAAGATGCGGCCCAGCCACGTTATGCCCAAGGTGCAGTCTGACACGCTTACAGTTGCCGGCTTGGCTCTGCTACCTACTCAACATCCAATGTGTTGAACAAGCACAGCCTCGTCATGTTGGGACGGAACGTGGCTCGGAGCAATGTATGGTTTGCCAGCCTGCCAATTTACGCCGTCGGGTTCGACCAATTGTTGAAAACTTTATACGGGTGCATGATGCAAGAGGCGATGTGAAAACAGGCATGTGCGCCGTATCTTGCAGCCAGATACAAGTCTCCCGTCCGAACGGAAGCATTCATTCACCTCTGCCAATACATGCCATGTCTTCGTTACGGTAAGAGTGGGCATGACTTCCAACTGACGACGTCACGCTGCCTTGGCTGTTGTTGATTTCTTCATCAAGCCATGTCTGAGGATACTCGGTTCGCCAAACTACCAGCTAGTGCCCGCACCCAGCTCACCTCACCTAATGTACGGTTCAGGGACACCATCTGCATCATGTCGCGCTGATCGGCTCGGCTACGCTGTACCGTCACATCATCATCCCCCACGTATAGATGGCCTAGTGCACGTAAAAGGTTCTTCAAGCCTCACTCTTGGCTCCTTCTCTTGGGCCAAGTTGATCCTGAAAAACTTCTCGATGTGTCGGCATGGAAGCCATGCTACTGAACAAGGTACTTAGTGGACAAGCTGCATCAGAATGCATGAATACTCAGGAGCACTGGCGCTTGATACTCTCGCCATGATTGATGGTGGTTTGTTTCGAGGTGAGTAGTGGGAAGTCCCGGCCCTTGTCCACTGTTAGCCTTCAGCTTTTCTAGGTACCTAGGTACCTAATGCCATCATAACCGCTTTCTTCAGAAAGTTCCAAATGAGAGGAAATTTACAGTGCCAGTCATAACTTTGATATTTGGAAGATTAACTTGGGTACCACAATACTAGTAACACGGGGTAGTCTACTTCGTTCGTGTATGAGCCATCTTCTCAAATGTGATTATCCCATCAGGTTCAGTATAGCTCAAGCATCAAGGGGCCACCAGGACGTAACGGTTGACGTCTCCCCGCAAATGGTGCCTTGCCTGAAAGATGCAGGGGCGCCAATCAACCCCCAAGTCTCATCGGGTAGCTAGCAAGTAGCTTTTCCAGCTTGTGCCGCACAACCTAGTGCTCTTTTGCTAGCAAGAAGACCTCGACGGGACCCAGGACTCCAAAGGAGATATTAAAGCACCAAGAGCTAGGAATGCGCTACCACACCCATCATGCCTCTCCACTACGTTCAGCCTCGCTCCTGAAGGGATGTCAACCTAAGGGAGGATGCTTCTTCTGTAAGCACTTAATTCCTGGTCAAACTGATGCTTCAATCCCCAACAGAGCACATTACACCGATCTTTCCTACCTTGCCAAGGCGTCGGGTCCTTTAAGGAATACACCGGCTAGGTCTCGTTCCCGAACAACCCGTTCGCCGTTTGTCCACACCGTTTCCAGCCTTGCACTTCACTCGCTTTGTGCACTCCAGGACCCTGGACTACACCTTGATCCACGTCTAGACGTGTCTTCAAAGTCTCTTCTCCTCGCTCGGTTCAGCAAATCATCTACCACAGCCGGCAAGCTCGTCATGCGCCGCTGTTGACAACAAAGGCGCCCATCATGTTCTCCAACTTCACGAACATCGTCCAAAGGGCCCAGCAGCTTATCGACCCGACGCAGGGACTCAACCTCTCCGATTCCGACCGCAACCCGTCCAAAGCCTCGCTGTTTCAGAACCAGTTCCGCCTTCCTTCCTCTCAAACGCCTCTTTACGAGATCAATGCCGAACTGACCATCCCACCCGCGACCGCGATCCACGGCGACCGAGATAACGAACGAGGATGGCATTATGCTGGCAAACTCCATCTTTCAGAGGCCTACATGTGCTTCTCGACCACTCCCAGTAGCTTTCTGCAATCTGCGAGCACCTCAACGTCGTCGGCCTTTACGGGCCAAACACACGGCGGTGGCCCTAGCGGCAACGGCTTCACGTTCCCACTGTGTGCCATCAGAAGAGTTGAAAGGCTAAATAGTCAAAACTTCCAGGTAAGCCTCATTTATGCTGGTTTGAATTGGTCATGCAGTCTCTTGCGATCTTACTGCTCCCCTACCCTCTGGGGATGATCTCGGTTTGCTGACCCGTCGCCACACTGCAGTTTGCACTTGCCCTCACCACTTGGAATGGTCTCCTTACAGAAGGACCTAAGGAGAAAGAGACGGAGGACGGCAAAGAAAAAAGAGACCCGAGAGAACAACGTATCACGATCCATCTGGCTGGTACAAGACAAGCTTGTGAAAGGTTCTGCGATGGTCTGAAACGAGGCCTTCGCGCGGGGGTCGGCAATGTCAGCAAACTGCGAAAAGTTGTTGCCGAGTGCTATTCAGAGCACCTTCTCCGCTCAGACGAGAGGAAAAACGCAAACCCCCCTAATGCTGGACTTGGCATGATCTTTCGCTATCCCGGCGACCCCAAGAAGCTTCGAGATAGGGCTAAGATGCGACTTTGGGCCGAGTACTTGCGTGACAACGGCCGCAACGTCACCCTCCTTCGCCAACCTACGTTTCACAAGCTCATTCGGGTTGGTCTTCCCAATCGTCTGCGTGGTGAGGTTTGGGAAGTGACCTCGGGGTCTATCTACCTACGGCTGGAAACCCCCAACCTATATGCCGACACTCTGGCCAAGTTCGAGGGACAAGAGTCGCTCGCTATTGACGAGATCGAGAAGGACCTGAACCGCAGTCTACCCGAGTACCCTGGATTCCAGAGCGAGGACGGCATCGGACGACTGCGGCGAGTCCTGACGGCTTACAGCTGGGTTAATGCTGACGTCGGGTATTGCCAGGCCATGAACATTGTAGTAGCAGCCCTGCTGATTTACATGTCTGAGACTCAGGCGTTCTACCTCTTATCGACTCTCTGCGATCGCCTTGTTCCCGGATACTACTCTACCACCATGTATGGCACTCTCCTGGACCAAAAGGTATTTGAGTCGCTTGTTGAAAAAACCATGCCCATTCTATGGGAACATCTGGTCAAAAGCGACGTCCAGCTTTCGGTGGTCTCCCTTCCTTGGTTCCTTTCACTTTACATCAATTCCATGCCCCTCGTCTTCGCTTTCCGAGTACTGGATGTCTTCTTTGTTGAGGGCCCCAAGGTTCTGTTCCAGGTCGGTCTAGCCATACTTCGGATCAACGGAGAGGAGCTCCTTGATGCTACCGACGATGGAGCGTTCATATCGGTTCTTAAATCCTACTTTGCGAGACTCGATGAATCAGCGCATCCCAAGTCGGAGAACCCAAAGCTTCGGGCGGTCACGCGTTTCCAGGAATTAATGGTTGTCGCATTTAAAGAGTTTTCTGGGATCACGCACAGCAGTATTACGGAGTTGCGGCTAAAGAATAAGGACGCCGTGCTTAGCAATATCGAGAATTTCGCAAAGCGAACGGCGATCCGCAACCTGGGGCCCGATAGCAAGTTGCTCAGCGCAGAGGAGCTAGGATCCCTTTACGATCGATTCTACAGCGTCCTGTACGAGCGGCAGCAGAGGGACCTCATGATACAGGAAGAAAAACAGAGAAGAGCCAAAACGAGCAGGACACGAGCAGCAGACGTCTTCTCGGCACCCCAGAATCAAGTAGAGAAGGGGCGCGTTGGTCTCGGCCCAAGCACCAGTCTTATGGACTACGATGCCTTTCGCGAATTTCTGTCAAGCCTTGCCAAATGGGCCGTGTCAGACACAGAGAATGCCGCGCGACTCAGCAGCACCAGACGACCTGTCAATGCACTGTCACCTTGGGGAGCGGGCCCGGAACCAGCCGAGCATGAGTTCTTGCAACGTTTATTCAAGAAGTGGGATGTGCAAGGTAACTCGGCGCTTACTCTGCAGAATGTGGTCACAGGAATGGCTAGAATCAAGGGGAAACGCGACATCATGGGCATCATCACATACTTCTTCGAGCTGTACGATGACGACGAGGATGGCAAGGTGGATCGTGAGGGCATTCTTCGCATATCAGAAGCTTTGCTGTTCCTGTCTCGGCGCGGCTTGGATGGTACATTGAGCCCCAGTGCCTCGAGTGTTGCGTTGGCCGGAGACCCTGTCAGTCCGGCAGACTCACAACAAGGTCTTTCATCCGGCATGACCGTCAACGAGCGATTCCTGGGTAGCGTGAGCGCCTTCATCCGACGGTGCTTCGAGTATGCCGATCCCGACCATCCACAAAACCAAAAATCGGCACCACTGCATTCTTCAAATGAGGAGGAGGACATGGCAGCTCCAGACTCATTTGCCATTGGTGACGACGACGACGATGAAGACGAAGAGGACCTCCTTGGGTTTGAAACTCCCTCCGGCAGCCCCACAAGGGCAAAGAGACCGACTCTGGCTTCTAGCTCAACCGAAGTCAGTTCCGGTGGCGAGGACGACGATCGCCGGAAGGTTTCGAGGGCCAAGTCGGAGGCAGCCAATGCAGCACTAGATCCAGCACACCCGCTGCACATGACACTTCCGACATTCAGAATGGTGGTGCTAGCAGACGAGTTACTGGAACAGTTCTTTGAGTCGTCATTCCCCACCTCGTTCCGCGTCATTGAAGGCTATCGCAGTCCGTCTGTGTCCGCACCGGCGTTGACAACGTTCTCTAGTCTGGGCTTTGCCGCCCGACCGCCCGTCCCAACCCAAGCCGGGCCCGCCTCCGCCGGGCGTGGTCTGCGGGGTGTACTGGACAACATTGTCACAGATGGCATGCGAGTTGCGACCGAGGTCAGACGGCGCATGGAGGACGCGCAGAAGGAGTTGGAGAAGAACGCCCTGCCAAACCAGAAAGTCGAAGAGGATGAGGAAGACGACGACGATATTGGGGCCGCCGTCGGGGTTCGGAGCGGCTCTGGCAGCGCGAGTAGATCTGTGAGGAGCTCAGATAGAGACTTGCTGGATGGAGCCGACGCAGGAGCGGGGGACTCTGGCAAGGAACCTAGCCAGAGCCTGCTCGACTCTAATGCCGACGAGGGAAGAGTCCGGGCGGGAAGCAGCGCAACCACAGCATCGACTGGAGTTGTGGAATTTGAGGGATGACGACGTATACCGCGTGTAGATTTTGGATGATGGCGAATGGGGATCAAGATTATTGCAGCGCAGTGAAGCGTACGCAAACTCGAACTGTGCCTGCGTCGGTACACATGCATAAGTAGGGGTGGGTTGGGATAGTCGAGCGGTGAGCTGAGTGTAAGAATTGCTGTGTGTAACGCGATTTATGAGAAGAAGAAGTGCGAGTCTTTTGTATCTTGGCACGATGTATCGATTGGCGTATCACAGATCTGCAAGTACGGGAATATTGAACCATATCATGAACCAGCAGCATATGTTCACAACCTTTCGAATTTTGCGGTGTAATCCCCTTTCATCGTGTCTTTCAGGGGCCTTATCGCCGGTTATTTCAACGTCGAGGCGGTCATAGATGTGAGTGCCTGACTCTCTATACGAAGCCCGCAAAATTCTTCTCTGTTGGTGGAAGTGGTTGGCAAGACTTTATGTCCTACTGACACGTACCATATGACTAGGGAGTTTAGCAGGTTGTCGAAGTCTAGACCTCCAAATTCACACGACGGCTTCCACGTCCACCCAAATTCAATGGAACGCTGAAGCGAACATAGTGCGTATCCACAATCTGCTATAGGCTGTCGGCCGACTTGACGGGCTCATGCTCTGACTTTGCGGTGCCGCTGCTGGGTGGCTGGTCCTCTAGTGGAGGCGGCTTCTCGACCGCTTTGGCTCTTAGGCATGTGAAAAGACTATATTTCTTTGCCTTCTTTTGCGCGGCCAGTTGGATGTGCTCTTGCTCTTCCTTGTGCCAGTCCTCCAGGTCCTGTATCACAAGCCACTGAAGCTTCTTGGCCCTGGCTCTCTCCTCGTAGCCTTCCCTCTTTAGCTTCTTGCCCGCCTGGTGCTTCTTCCAGGCCTTCTTGCGAGACGACTTGGCGCAGCGGTCGACCTTTTTACGATCCTGCTCGCAAGTCCAGGCCGCCAACTTAGCCAGGAGCTGGGTCTGAGGCTCCGGGTCGGGCAGGTCGTAGGACAGCTGGCAGCAGTACGGCTTCAGGCCCTCCATGCAGCGCTCGTGGGCCGTCATGTCAAGCGTACTCTCCTCGAGCGGCGCCACCAGGGGGTCGTCAGCGGGTATGCCGAGGGCCTTCCTCATCCTGCCCGTCTGGACGAGGCGGGCGTGGAGCCTGCGCGGGTGGAAGTAGGACTCATTGGCGGCGCGGAGGAAGCGGGTGTAGCGGGCGACGACGACGCGGTAGCCGACGCCGACGGCGGCGAGCTCGGTGAGAGTGGCGAGCCCCTCGGCGCCGTCCCAAGGGATGAAGCCGATGCCGAAGGCGGCGAGGGTGAGGATCGTGGTGGCGGCGGTGGGGCTGCTGATGATGTTGAGGTTGTCGAGGAAGAGCATGAAGTCGTGCTGAGTGACGCCGCGACGCGCGAGCTCGGGCGGCCAGGCGCGGACGAGGGGCGCGGTGATGCCCTGTGCCAGGCGGGGGATCAGGACTGGCTTTTCCAGGGGCGGTATGTCATCGGGGATGTCTTGGCTGAGGTTGAGTCGGGTAAAGGCAGCGGCTGTGCTGAGGATGCGTGCCTCGGCGGCTACCAAGGTGTCGTTGTCGGATCTTGATGAAGCCGTCCTCAAGTTGGCCAAGTCGGACGGCACACGGCTTGATCCGAGAGGATTCTGGGTTATTTCTTTGACCTCCATGAACGTTACTAGAAGGATCACTTTACGACGACGGATGTACTCGGATGAGGCTTGATGAGGCAGAGCGCTTCATACGATGAGAAGCCATGTACAGGTGTGCGAGGGGCGTGTAAACCCGAACCAGAGCTTTGTCTATAGCCTATCAGCTGCATGACATTGCATTGCATCCTTCATTTCGAGGCGGGTAGGGGTCCTGCTGGGTTCGAGGCACGGGTCCTGGCACGTATCTCGTATTGATCGCGAATCGCAAGGGCAGTTGATGGTAATGGGCCCAAGAGAGTCAGCCTGGTTCCCACGTGCCCCCCCCCTCTCCCTTCAAGGCCCCCAAACCGTGCGGTGCTCTTTTCCAGCATAATGAGAGTAAGCCAGATTCGTTGGTTCGATTGGGTCGACTGGTGGATTAACTCGCTGTGTTGGTTGTTGCTTGAAATTCCGGATACAAAAAGTACTCGTGAGGGAGAGAAATGGCACAATCTAGTGAGGCATGTGCCTTTTCTGTAGATATTTACACTTGACCTACTAGGTTCGGCCATTCAGAGATCGAGGCTAACCATCTTGGCTCAAACATGCCCATTATGACATTTGACGGATGGCCTCTTTATAAGGATGATTTGCGATACTGGAGGATGTTGCCATGTCGCTTGCTACTCTGACGCCCCAGTTCTCTAGGTCAGCGAATAGCCCATTTCCATCAACCCATATCCACAGTCAACAACAACAACAACAGCAACAAAGATCTACAACCTCACGAGGGACGGCACCATACCATGCCTCCGACAATGCCCCTCTACATCAACGTCGACAGTAACTCCCCGCAGCATCTCAGTGAGGCGGCTACCCTCCACGACAACCGCATCCACCTCCTCCTCGCAGCCACCGGCTCCGTCGCGACCATCAAGATATACAACATCATCACCGCGCTGGGCCGCCACGCCCACAGGCTCTCCATACGGCTCATCCTCACGCACAACGCCAAGCACTTCCTAGCCGGCCAGTCCGCCGAGCAGCCCACGCTGGCCTCGCTCGCCACCCTCCCCGGCGTCGAGGCCATCTACGACGACAGCGCCGAGTGGGGGCCCGAGCCGTGGCGGCGCGGCGCCGACATCCTACACATCGCCCTGCGCCGCTGGGCCGACATGCTCGTCATCGCCCCGCTGTCGGCCAACTCCCTCGCCAAGCTGGCCAACGGGCTGAGCGATAACCTGCTGACGTCGGTGTGCCGGGCCTGGGACTTTGACGGGCAGGTCGACGGCCGCCGCAAGCGCATCGTCGTCGCCTGCGCCATGAACACGGCCATGTGGCGCCACCCCGTCACGGCCAAGCAGCTGCGCGTGCTGGAGCAGGACTGGGGCGTCAGGGTCGACGAGCGCACCGGCGAGGAGACGGGGTGGTTCGAGGTGCTGCACCCCCAGGCGACCAAGGTGCTGGCGTGTGGTGACGTTGGCAGCGGCGCCATGCTGGAGTGGACCGAGATTGTCAAGATCATCGAGGACAGGCTGGGGCTGACGGCAGAGGAAGGAAGCGGGGGGCAGTAGAGGTGCGGTGCCTGCACGTCGAGACGGCAACTTGCGGTCATGTCAGAAGCAGAACCAGGAGAGGACTTTCTCTTATGGCGAGACGGTTTCAATCACCGTCAGCCCGCTGCTTCTCCTCCGCAACCCACCCCCTCCTTTGGATTCCATCCAGAAATGGAGAATTATGGATGATGCAAGCCTCTCGGTTCTTCCGCGCCTCAGCGTTTTCCGGTGCCTTCCTGGTGCGTTTCATCGAGCCATTGGAAAACAGCCCCTTTCCAAATCCATGGAGACTTCAACACTTGCCTCACCAAGTTCAGACTAAAAGGCCGAATTTGTTCAAAACCATCGTGCCAGCCGATTGTATTGTCAGTAGATTTCGAAAACTTGGTATCCCTCGATACCCTAGTGCTTCCAGCTTGTCCTTTGACTCTCGCGAAACAGAGAGTTCTCAGACTCCGCCTGCATCTTGCTGTATAGTCGGCATCGATGACTAGCGACTTCTTACCTGTCGAAGCTCTCTAGAATGCTTTCCATACCGGTCTACTGAAAAGATGAACCCTGCAGAGTACTTTAGAGGGCTTCGGGTTGTAATAGATACTGGGCCATTAAAAAATAAAAATGGAAAAGAGCAGAACAGATTTTAACTGTTTCTATAAGAGTCGTGCCTAGATCTCTGGCTCTTGTTAGGTCTGTATTCATAAGACCATTTCGATCAGCCTCGGCAATGAATGTTGATAAATAGCACCTACGAGGGAACGGGTGAGTTCTAGGACAGAAAGCCAAATTAACAAAATGTTAACTTGAACGGAAATTGCAGCAACAGGCCAATATATTCGTGGAAGGCTATCATGACGATTTCTGTGAAAGTGACTTGTTTCCTAGGGACCCCTCGTCCTGGCAGGCATTACACCATTAACATACCTGTTACGCACTGATGTCTTGTAGGGACAGGCTTGGCCCAGCGACGCGGCTCCTTTCATCACTTGCTTCCTCAAAGGAGCCCAAATCGAGTCGCAGTAGCGAGTCAACAAGGTGCCTGTGGGGGCAGCTAGCCACAGATTTGGCGGGGAAATTTGGCGCGTTGCGATTGGGTGCTGAGCAGAACCTGCCAGTCAGTGATTTGGCTGCACGATACCTACTTAAGTACTTACCTCTGGATCTGGTCTGTTTACCTTGGGAAAATACTGCCGAGCCTATCATGGCTGATGAATGATAAATGATGAATGATGAATGGCTGATTCGTATGAAGGTCTGTTCAACTCGCCATGCAACATGGCCATGGGCTTGTCGGATTGTTTGTTCAAATCGAGCCCTGAACCTGGAAGGGACTACTTTGATGAGAGTATCCACCTGACAGGACCCTTGTGGGAGCATCCTTGCTGGCTGCCAGATACCCCATGCGTTTCTCGCTGTTGCTGCCCACCTCAGGGTCCAAAAGAGCAGACCTGCCTCCTTCTAGTCCCGACTTTTGGGCTCGTCACTGCAGTGTTGGGTGCGCCGGATTGCGTGGTGATCTGCAGTAGCAGCTGTTTCGGAACCCTCGCAAACACGCAGATTTGTAACACCTGTGACGGGATCGGCCTGGAGATCACCATGGCAAGATTGCGGCACTTGCCTGTGCCCCAGCGAAGTCCAGGGGACCATCAATTCTCAACTATGCCTTCCCAAAGTGAGCAGAGTGAAGGAAGCTTTGCAGCAGATGCGATGCCATGTGAATTGAGACGAAATTTGGCCCGGGCCGTGCGCCCCTTGCAACGGGAGGTCGAGGTTACAGTACGAGGGTGGACCCATTCGCATTCGACCAACCCCCTGCACGCAGAGTTCGGGCAGCATGGATCTACTAGCCTCAGTCTTTTGGAAGAACCCCATCTCTGGGCACGCCGCGAGCGGAGAGGATGCACTACACCGGGGAGGCCCACGAACACAGACAGGCCTCTCGCGCTCCGTGCAATTAGAGCATGGCGCCGGTCACGGCCAGGGCGGCTGCGACTCGATGATACACGCTTGAGCACGAGTCCGGACGAGGTGCTACGTCGAGGTACGACGTCGCTGCACAGATAATCCAGGGACATGCCAACAACCGCAATAGGGCGGGTTGGCGGGGATCTGGCCTCTCGTGGCGGTGGGCTAGTCGTCGAGCTAAAGGGGGGGAAATTGGCCGCCGCCTGTTAGGCTCTCGATGGCCACGGCTGAGGAGGGCCGCTAGAATCAAAAGAGACGAGCCGTTCTAGGGGACCGCCTGCAGCCTCATGTGCCTAGAACAGCCCAGCGGCGGCAGCAACACGTTCGGACATGTGCGAGGTAGGTATTGTAGTTGACGGCAAGGTTGCCGATTCTCATGTGCAGGCCAGGCCCCTCCTATTCTCGTATTGACGTTTTGGGGAACAGGTGGCTCTTGTCTCCTTCCCTCCTGGTCCTCCTAAGCTCCTTCTCTCTTCCACTTTCGCTTCTTCCCCGTTCTTTCTACCTCCCCCTTCCCTCGCTTCCACTCCACGACGGCGCAACCACTCGACGCCGCACTGCTTGCCGCCTCTCTCTCTTCTCACATTCTCTCCTGGTTCCGCTCAAACCCTCGCCCGTCCGATCAGCTTCGTGTCTTCGCCAGCACGCCGCTTTCTTTCTCTTTGTCTTCCAACCAACCTTGAGCCGCCGCCAGTCACCCTTGGTTCGTATCCGCAACGGATCCTTGCTGCTCCTTAGCTGTAGCACCCCGAGCACCGATTACTGCTGCATCCTCATTCCAACTCTAGCCTTTCCACGCATCCTTCTGGCCCCCCTCGGCAATTGCTATTTCGTCATCGCTGCGAATATAATCTCTCCGCCTTCAACCTGCGGGACCGACAATACCCTGTTGGCCCGACTTATCTCTGGAACATCGTTCGCCGACGAACTTTGCTGTACAATCGCACCGCTCTCCCCAACAGCAACCAACGACACTCTACGCTTGTGCGGACTCCCGTGGCTCCTGCTACCCCTGATCTGTCAAACCATTGGTGCGCGCGCCTTACCAAGCGTAAACACCCCTTTGCTTAAAAAACGCCCTCCTTTATACCCAACAATACATCGAGGCTCCAGAAAGCATTTGGCTCACTTCGTCCATTGAGAGTCGCATCACTCAATTATTGCGATTCTAAAACACTTGGTGGACCACCACCCCCGTCCGTCCGTCCGCCTCTTGCTTGCCCCGCCCAACCAGAGGCTGCGTGAGAACTGAGAGCCTGTCGGAACCCGGGCTCTTGGACGCTGATCGCCTTCCGCCCCAGCCGTCCTGCCTCTCGGTTCTTCAGGAACTTTGCAAACGCGCGTTGCTACCGCACAAGCGCCGTGCGATCGGCACCCAGCCTTCCGAGCGTAGGCCAGCCTCGTTTTGGCCTCTGCTCACCCCCTTTTTTTTTTTTTGTCCTGCTTGAACGGAAGTGGGTGGCCAAATAACTGCCAGTCCCGCCCGGGGCCATAGTGGCGTCGATCGTGTTTCGCTCCTGACGGGCATGACGCTAGGCCAAGGACCTTGGCCAGACGATTTTTAACTTGCCTTACATTTTCAAAGGCAAACGGCTTCAAAACAGCTCGAATCTCATAAAACATCGAAACAAACCACATTGAAACCTTTTCAGCATGTCTGCGACCGATACATCTCGTCCAGGTAAGCCCATCTACCCCGACTCCATTCAAACTCTTCTTCCACTTCATCAATCTGCCACCACTGCCTCGATGCACTCCCTATCTTTTTATCGCCAGGGGCAGTCAATGCATCGCTTCCTTGGCTCCAACCGCCAACCAAGGAAAGGGGGATGCAAGAAAAAAATGGGACACCACGCACTTGGAGCATTGACTGGCCATTGACCTCTTGCCTGTGCCCCCCAATTATATTACTAGAACGGAACATTCCTGTTTCAGGTTGCCCAGCTTTTGACGTTATAAGTCTTTGCCGTACCGCCAGCTGATCAGATCTCTCTTTTCGTCAACCTTCTAGGCGACGATGCCCATCTGAGCATCAACCTGTCTTCCAACAACCCGTTTCGCAATCGCGCTGCCTCCCCCGCACTCATCGATATAGGTAGCGAGTCACCCTTCGATGACCCAGCTCCTATCGCTCGGCCTGTCTCCCGCAACCCCTTCTTCGACCAAGGAGAGCAGCCTTTGGTCTCGCCTAGCGCCATGTCGTCGCATTCCGAATCCAAGTCCCTCTCGGCACAGGAGATTTTTGTCAGTACTCCACGTTCAAGCCGCATCTGCGACTTTATGTCTTCCCAACCAGGGTGACTGGCTGGAGTTGCCGGCGCTGGCTAACCAAACCTTGCTGACCGTTGCCCCCACCTAGGACTCCTTAACCCTCGACGATAAGGCATCTCTCGATAAGAAGCGGCCAACGAACGCCCCAAACTATCCGCGGCGCCCATTGAATCGCCCGCCAGGACCTCCACGACCTGAAAATGTTCCCCCTGTGGACGGTGGGAGCGGCCACCGGCCAACTCGTTCCCAGGAGGAGGCGATTAGAGCCCGTAAACTTGCTCCAGCCCCACGACCAGGTCCGCCAGGATCCAAGTCTGTACCTCGACGCCCTCGAAGGAATTCCGAATCATCGATTATCGATCTCGATACTAGACCCATCACAGCAGAGGAGAGAAAGATGATCGAGGAGAGACGCCGAGAGGAGGAGAAGAAACGTCGCGGAGGCCGCGAAGGCCGCGAAAGCAAAGAGCGGAGCAGGGGAAGCAAACCCAGTCGACGCCTAGACATCATCGATCAGCTCGATGCAACTAGCATCTACGGGACTGGACGTACGTGCAACCTCCCCCATGGCATTTGTCGTCGCATGGCGTGTTCTGATTATGACTCTAGTCTTTCATCACGACGGACCATTTGACGCCCTGAACCCCCACCGAAACCGCCACAACAGCCGGCGAGCACCCATGCAAGCCTTCCCCAAGGACTCCCTTAACAACTCGCTTGGTGGTTTCGGCCCGCTTAACAAGCAGGCAGATCACTCCACATTCCTTGGCACCGGCACAGATGAGGCCTTCAGAGACTATTCTGCTACTGGCGGGTCCAAGCATTCTCAGGTAGCGGGCGGCCCGCCCATCTTCGACTCGAACGGTAGAGAAAGTGTGGTTCATGGTGACGAGACTCACGGGTTGGGCACCTCGACTTTCTTGGAGGGCACACCGGCTGCAAAGGCGGCCATTGTGCGGTCCCAGGCAGAGCAGGCGCAGGACGCTGTAGAAAACAGCATGCAACGCAAGAAGTCGCTCGCACATCGAATACGCAACATCAACAAGGGACCCCGCGAGTACAATACCTCTGGCCGTGTCGTTAGCCCAGAAGGCATGTATTATAGGCGCTCACCAAGCGGCGCTTCTCCTGGAACGCCTGGGGACCCGGAGCACAACCCCTTCCTTGCGGAGTTTAGCAAAGGCGAGGAAAGCATCAGTGTGAGGCCTCGTGACACCGCCATGTCTCCGGAGATGGGACCTCAGAGACCCATGGGCGGTAATCTTGAGCGACGAGCCACCACAGACGCCACGACAACGTTGGACGACGCACCCGCCAAGCCGATGGGAATATTGGGCCGCATGAAAAGTATGAAGGGCTCACGAAAACCACGAAACGCCGATCCGCAACCCGGAGCTGCCGTCTAGTGGAAAACGAGGCCCGCGCGCATGGTTGAGGATAATGTTGTGTTTGAAGCAAAGACGGCCAACGTGGATGGAAATGGCTTGATGTCACTTGGCGAGATGGGAAGAATTGAGGCTTCGGCAAGGGTGCGGTGAGGTTTCTGACTGCGGTCTTGTACAGGCACAAGATTTTCTGAGATGCTTGCTGGGCAGGTTCTGCTACGAGGAGGATGCTGCAAGTCAGCCGAAGGGATGGTAGGAGTGGGAGGGGTGCACCTGGATGGACTTGAAGAGCTGGAAGGAGGGCCAAGGGTTGCGGAAGCAGATTATACCATTCATGGCTAATTAGTATCCATGCCAGGCCATGACCCTGGAACTGGTAGCTGGAGAAGCGCGATAGCTACAGAGAAGACGGCGGGTATGCCGACCGAGACTATTTGTACGAATCTTTTACATGCTTAAATTGAAACGACAAACAAACATGCAAAATGCTTCGCTTGTCCAGGTCAATGCTACTAACTTGCAGGCCGTCGGTTAGTCCAGTGTAGGCGGCTTCACTACGAGAGTCGACTGCGCCGACTACCTCAATCGAGATGCACTTAGAACTATGACGCCAGTCTCATCATTCAATATCATTGATAATGGCCAGGAGGAGGAAATCCAGCAACAAAGGTGACAGGTTATTCCATGGTCTAGTATTGCCTTGCGGTTGGTAACGGGTGGAATGTGGAGCTTCCTCTCCTGCCCGTACCTTACCTGCAGCAGTTCATATAGGGTATTCCTACAATGCGCTGGTCTCCAAACCACCACCACCTTACCCTGGATGAAAGACAACAGTCACCACTGCTCAATGCAATCAACGGCATTCTCGAGTACCTAGCAAGCGACTGACTGACGGGACTACCACGTCTAGCCCGTAGAGGAACATGATATGACCATGGAGCCGCCACCGCTGCTGCCGCCATCGCAGGCAAGCTCCCACTTCCCGCTTGAGCCCATATCAGCTTCGGTCCTCGCCGAAGCAGAGCGCAAGCGCCGAGACGCGCTCGGTGAACTAGGCCGCTGTTCCACGGGGTGCGCAGAGCTCGACGACCACGTCCTGCTGGGCGGCGGATTCGAGCGAGGCTGCGTCGTCGGGCTGAGCGCCGAGGAGGAGGACGTAGGGGTTCTGGTGGGTTGTCGTGCCTCTCTCCTATCCCCGTTTGATGAGCTCGTTTTTTGTTGGAAGCGGGTGAAGAAAGGGGGGGGGGGGAAGGGAAACCAAACGAGAAAGCTGAAACGTGCGGGAACAATCTAGATCGGCCTGCAGACGCTGGCGCGTGCTCTGTGCCAGGCGCCCGGGCAGCGCGCTCTGCTCGTCACGCCCAAGCCTGCGAACATGATCCTCGCTGCGCTGCGGGATGCGCTTCGCGCCGAGGCGCGTGCCCGGCGGATCGCTCCCGACGCGGCGGCGGGCGTCGTCGCCGACTGCCTGGACAGGACCATGCTGTCGTGCGTCTTCGACCTCGACGGCCTGTGGGAGGTCCTGGCGGAGCTGGACAGGGCGCCGGATGCCCCCGAGTCGCCGTGCTCCGAGATCCAGGACAGCCAAGACGAGGGGGAGCTGTCGCCGCTCGGCACGGAGTCGTCGACTGAACCCAAGCCCTCCTCGCCTACCAAGCCAGCTTCGACGCTTCCGCACCTCATCGTCGTGACGCACTTCTCCACGCTGCTCACTAGCTTCTTCACCCACCGCGACAAGGCCGCCGCGCACACGGCCCTGCAGCTCCTCGGCTCCCACCTGCGCTACATATCCCGGCACCTGGCGTCCAGCCCGCTCGTCATCATCGTCAACTCGACCACCACCACCACCACCTCCTCCTCCTCCTCCTTTGAAAACAACATTAGCAACGCTAGCACGGGGGACGCCGCACCCACGCACCGAGCGCCGCCCCTCGAACCCACCCTGCGCTCCATCTTCAACCCGGCGCCGCTCGCCGTGCCGGGGTACCCCGCCGACCCGCGCGCCGCGCGCCGCAACAAGCCCGGTTTCGGGCAGGTGTTTGCGCAGCTGCTGGACCTGCATCTGCTTGCCACGAGGGTGCCCCGCGCCAGGGAGGACGCCGAGGCCGAGGCCGGTCGCGGTCGCTTTGTGACGGTGGTGGAGGTGCTGCTGGACGACATGGGGCTCTGGGAGGGCCGCCTGGGGCCGCGGAAGAGCAGGGAGCAGAGGTGGGGGGCTGTCTATGTCAAGGATGGCCGCGTCGTGGATGCCTTTGATAGAAGCCAGATCAAGTCGGCGGGTGGACCGATTCAACTTGCGGCTGGGTTTGGGGATCCTCGAGTCTAACGTTCAACCTGTGCTTGCATGCCGGACAAGAGGATTGGACTGTTACCACATCGAAGTGGATTGACTCTCTTGTTGTATCAAAACCAACACGTCGTGACTCGCAATTACAAACATCATCAAGCATGACACATGAGACACAATGCAGGTAAATATTATGTATCGCTTCCGGAAAGTCTTTATAAAAGAAAATGAACCGTGTGCGCACCCGAAACAATCCGTTCCATTATCCACAACGCTTGAGCACAATGCCACTGCTTCTATGCCTTCGCACATCGCTCACTCTCCAAAATACAAATTCCCTTTTCCTCGTCCATGTCGAAACATTTCCTAGCCGACCCTAATGCCCTGCACAGAAGATGATCGTAGCTGCCCGCCGTGAGACGAGCCCTGCCGATCTATAGCTTACACAGATACCGAGGATGATGTCGATTTTCCAAATACGACAGGTAGACACCAACCACCTCCCAAGCTGGGGTTGTACGTCCATGACTGCAGGGTGAAGAAGCCTCGGCCGTCAGACACTCCCTGTTAGTCTTCACTCAAGGTTCGAAACCTAGGGAGACTACCTCAAACTTGGTGCCTGACTGGTAGAAGCGCTGGGGGCGTCCAAAAGCTCTGACTTTCGAGTGCTTTTCCAAAAGTCGAGAGCCTCTACCACGTCCTCGCCGCGCTCGTCCTCGTACGCAAACAAGATCTATTATCCGTGTTAGTCAGGGGGGGGGGGAAAAGCAATGTGAGTTGAAACAACGCTTACCTCGTGTGTGCTGCTATGAAGCATCCGAATGTTCTTGTGGGGGACAATGTGAACCGATCCGTTCTCGATGTTGCGCAACTCGATGAAGTTGGGCTCAAAGGCGAGGATCCACGGGTAGCTCAAGGCGAAGCTGACAGGCGTTCCCTCCCAGTCAATGCGCCACTCGGGTCGAGCACGCCAGCCGTTCCGGTTCACGAAGAAGGAAAAGTCCGAGTAGTTGAGCAAGAATTCACCGTTGAGACGCTCAATGTGGATCGGCTTGACAGATTCCTTGCGTGCAACGAAATCGAGTGAAGTGTCGGCCTGGTCGAGCAGAGACTGCGTCTCGAGCGTCTCGAGAGAAACAACCTCGAATCCACGCGCGCAAGCAACGCAGAGTTTCGACTTCAAGAAATGCACCGATGATGATTCCGTGGGGATGTAAAACTCCTTGAACGGCTTCAGCTCGTCTTGGCCACCAGTCATGAACTTGCCCAAGCCCTTCTGCTTCTTTGCTTTGGTCATGGCGTCATTAGGCTCAAAGACCTTGATGGTGGTCGAAAGGGCCGACGACTTGACCGCGCAGACGAGATGTCGGCCTAGGCAGATGCCCGTCTTGAAAAAGCTGCAGTGGTTCTGGATCTTCTTTGGTCTCTTAGACAAAGCAGGTTCGTCAGGACTCAGGGCAAGAGTGCTGTAAGACTGCAAGGTCTTGTTGGATAGCACCAATAGCAGTTGATATTCCTCAAGAATGTCGATTTGGGTCACGCTGGTGGCTTCCAGCACCTTGCGAGGGACTTGGTCCCTATTCTTGCGATCCGACATGTAAATACCGTTGTCAGTGCCATACAAAAGCTTGCGCCCACCGTCTACAGTAAAATAATTAGCACAAAGTCCGACACCCGTGGAATGAGAGGAGACAGTCTTACCAAACGGCGAAACGCAATTGATCTTGTTTGCTCCCACGAAGAAGTTGCTCGCAATGATGGTCGTGTTGAAAAAGTCGGCCCGGGCCCGGAGACGCTGCTGGGATGTGTCGATAAATTCCAACCACTTCTTACGTGCCGACTGGTTCGCGGCGTACAGCGTCAGCTCGTAGTAGGCTTTGCCAAGATGACGGAATGTTATCGGCCAGCCTTCGCCCTTCTTGCTCCCCGCGTCGTTGGTCCGTATGGACGGGATCAAACTGCTAGAAGATCGCTTCATCCCACTCTGAGGGATAACCTCCTCCATCTCCTTGATAGAGAGCAGTTCCAGCGGTATCGGTCGTCGGTATGCCTTATATTCCTCGTTCTTTCCGTTGTTTTTGATGCGAGCAAGAAGCACAGCGTGGTCAAAGAGAAAACCCGTGATTTCGGCTGGATCTGTAGGTGACTTCTTGAACTGACTCTTGAAGATGAGTTCACGTCCCTCCTCCGTAAGGCGCAGATCGACCCTTTCGTTCGGTCGAAAGCGGAGCTGTTCATGCAAGCGTTTGAGGTTGAACCTGTTCTCGGCCTTACCGGATTCTGCGTTAACTCTTCCGAGGAGATCACGAATCATGGTCAACACCTTGGGAATGTCCTCCTTGTCCGGGTTTCCATCTTCGGTGTACTTGAGCACGTTCTCAAGTAGCAAAGGATAACGGGCCAGACGCGTAGTGGGCTTGGTGAGGTAGCCGTTGAGCTCAAGTTTTCGTGATTCCTTCCGACGTTCGATTTCATCAACAAACTTGCTGAAATACACATTGAGTGATCGCTCGTTTTCGAACTCGAACTTGCCCTCCAGCTGTCGTGAACCGTACCATATAAAGGGCTCAAACTGCGGGACAAACTCCAGGAAGATGTCGCCAATGTTTCTCACAATCGGGTCCTTCTGCTGCCGCGTAGTAATGGACGCGGCGAACCGTGAGCTGACTGTATGGATGCTGGGATGATCGACAATGTTGCTGAATATATTCTTCACCACCTTGTCACGGCGACTCGCGGGAATAGGTGATGCCTTGGATCGAAGCGGGATAATCCAGAAGTCGCGGAGGTATTCCAAATCCTTGACAAAGTCTCGTTCCGTGTAGCATATCTCGGATATAACCTCCTGGCGCTTCTTCTCCCTCTCATCCACGGTGTCGGCGATTTCCTTGGGCACTGAGTTGATCCAGAGTTTCTGTTCATCCGTCTGATCTACCTCGTCATCGGCCACGTTGGCCGAGTCTTCCTTGCGCAGACCAGGGTTGATCTTCAAGTTCAGCCTGGAGACCTGTTCCAGTCTTCGCGGGCAAGCAATCGAGTAACAGAGCTGATCCCTCGTGCAGGTAGGCGAATAGCACTCGGACAAGAGCACAAAAACACCGTTGACGGGCGACTTCTCCTCCACCTCATCCATCAGGCTTTCTCTGAACTGATACATTTCCGACTGAGAGTCCCGCAAACGGTGCTCATACGTGACGTCGTGAAAGAACTTTTGCGCATCCAGAGCGCGGCCCAAGAGCAGGGCAAGGTTTCTATCCGTGGTCCTAATGATGTATGATAACACGTCCACTGCCTCGGAACCACTGAATGCGTTCTTGTATGTCAGTTCGTTCTTGGTGCGGTCGCCAACAATGATCTTGGCCCTGAAGCACTCGGCCACTCTTGACAGAAGAGCCGGATATACCAGAGGAGCCCTGATTTTAGCCGTGTGTGGCCGTTCGCTCTCGGTGGACTTGGCCCTCGTAGGGTGGTTGACCAACGTGGCCGAGTCCGTCTCGGAAGCGATGATGGTTGGCGCAATACTAGAAGCCATCGACATGGTCCTACCATTATCTCCGGTGGAGGTAGATGAGACCATACTAGCAGTCCGCGTCTGAGCACCAGGAGCGCTGGGATATCCGGAATTCTGTGCTGGAAATCCACCCGATGCCGGTACGTCGGACGGCACCCTTCGATTGGGTATGACCCGCCCACTCATTGTCTGGTGCGAATCTCGATCCTGCTGTGAATATGTCCCGGTGAGTGACATAGATCTATCGTCGTAGCGTTCCGGCACTACTCTTCCTTGTGCCGTTGTCCGTGAGCTCTGCTGCGAATAAGCTGCCTGTCGAATGTTGTTGGGCTGAGGCTGCTGGTGTTGCTGTTGTTGTTGATGATAGGCACTGGGAGGTGGTTGGTACATCTGTGGGCGGGGCATGGAGGCGAGAGACTGTGATCGATATGGATCGCTGTTCATGGCAGGTACAGCTTGTCCCTGATATGGCTGGTACGGCCTCTGGGGCGCCTGCCTCGCTCCGTAGGCTTGCGTGGGAGGGGCACGGTTTTCGAACCTCGGAGGCGCCGGACCTGCAGGACCAGGGTAAGGTCGCCTCGCCTGCTGCATGTATTGTGCCTGCGGATTGGGAATCTGCTGGGGAGTCGATACGGATCGTGAGCCTTGGTGGTAGGCGTTCATCGCGTTGGGGTCGACCGGGCGTTGCCTAGAGGATGCGGACTCGCGATCGCTGTAGTAGGCAGCTTGCGGCGGTGGTCGTTGCGGAGGCTGACGCTGCATTCCAGATGAGGTCGAGGACATGGTGTGCGTCCTACCTTGATCCATCGTGGAGGGAGGCATGGAGGACGAGGTCATGGTCTGAGACCTTCCCGGGGGCGGAGCGGCCCCAAAGATGTTGGAAAAGGCGGCATCTCGTTGATAGTTGTTATTCGGGTCTTGATATGCTCTTTGGCGTTGTTGCTGAGCTGCTCGCGGGTCGTAGTGATAATCCGCCATGTTGCCCTAGCGGAGGCGAAAGACAGCGACCCGTTAGCAATCGTGCGGGCAGATAGAGAGGCAGAGCGGCAGCCGGTTGAGGAGAGACTCACCGTCGCGTAGCCTGTGTAGCCTGTGCAACCAGTCGGCTTGGTTGTCCAGGAGCACGAGGTCGCGGACAACCGAGGAGACGAGCGGCGCTGGCAAAATGCACCGCCTTCAGACCACCCGAGGACGGGCTTCACAAGTCCCGAATCAGTGCCTGGAGAGAAACCCCTCTTCTAAGCCCCCTCTCCACCCGATCCTGCTGCCGTTGTTGATGTT
>KL660782.1:0-63913 GCA_000732775.1 Stachybotrys chlorohalonatus IBT 40285
GTCCACCTCCATGCCGATGGATGACTTCTTGAGGTCGATTTCCGACTTGAGCTGCTTGATCTGTTTGTCGATGCGGTCGCGCAGGATCTTGTTCTGCGTCTTGTCGAGGTCGGCCTTGCTCTTGGCGAGCTGCTTCTCCAGCTCGTGGATGATGTCCTTGACGCCCTGCTCCTCATCGCGCTGGGCGCGCTCGTCCTCGTCCAGATCGTCGTCGTCGTCATCGTCGTCGTCATCGTCCTCCTCGGACTCGTCGTCCATCTCGATGCTCTCCTGGAGCCCCGCGGCGGGGGTGTTGACCTGCGTCGCCAGGGGCGTCGTCATGTCCATGCCGGTGGCGGGCGTCTCGGCCACGAGCTCCGTGTCGTCGGCGAAGGCGGCTTCCAGATCTGCTTCGAGATCGTTGTCGTTGTCGCCGAATAGCGCGTCGTGGCCAGCGAAGTATCCCATGCTGTCGTCGACTTCGCCCTCTATGTCCTCGTCGACCATGTCCTCGTCGTCGTCGTCCTGGCGGCGGTCGTCCACCCACTCCCACTTAGTGCCGGCGGCCTTAGCGTCCTCGGCAAGTAGGCGTTCGACCTCGGCCTCCTTGTCCTCAATCTCCTTACGACTGATGGTCTTGGCGAACCGACGGTTCACGCAGTCGTGCATCGGGGGTGTCAGCCCGTGCGGCCACTTGAAGTGAGAATTGATTATGGAGGGTAAGGGGATGTGCCGGGCTTCGTCTTCGCTCTTGACCTTGTCGAAGATGAGCAGCATTTGACAGATGTCGGCCGACTTCATAAACGACTTCTTGTCCCACGTCTTCATGGATTCTGTAATGGTGGGCAAGTCAACCATGACAGCAGCAAAGAGCTGTCCCTTGACCGTCAGGATTGCGCGGCGCGTCTCCTCCTCAAAGAACTTGAGCGCAATGTCGGCACCACCCTTGCTTTTGGGAATCCCAATCTTGCCGGTTTCCAAGCACGTCCGCAAGTAGTCGCAGTGCTCGCCCGGCAGCATGCGCAGGATGAACTGCTCCTCGATGGCCGGATCCTCCTCGCGCTCGCTGGCCTCCGAGTCGTAGCCCTCGCCGGGCGGGTGGACGGGGATCCTCCCTCTGGTCTTGAACACGACATGCGTGGTGGACGCCGACTTTGGCGTCTTGAGGATCTTGATTTTGGTGGGCTGGTGGGAGCTTGTGGCCGAGGACGCGGCGCGGAGGTCGTCCAGGTCATCATCGTGCGGGCGCTTCTTGCTCTCGACGAGTTTCTGGGTTGGCTTCGGCTGGCGTCCGGCCTTGGTGGTGACGGGGGTCTGGTCGGCGGGCGTCGGCGGCTGCGAGGAGCTGAGCTTGAGCTTCACCTTGCGGTGGCCACCGGGCGTGACAGCCGAGGCGGCGACGGCGGACGCTGGGACGGCCGAAGCAGCCTCGCCCACGAGAGAAGAGGAGGATCGGTTGATGTTGATCTTGAGGCGCGGCTTCGGCGGCGCCGCACGGCCTTCGGGGGGTTCAGACATGGTGGCTCGACCCTAGCGCAAGGAGCGCATCGAGGCAGCATGTGCCGTATTGGAGGATGAAGGTGGAGGATGGTGAGAGACGAAGTCGGGCAGTTGCGGTTGTAGTTGATTGTTGCGAGGTGCTGAAGCAAACGCGGCCCCACTATAAATTGATGGCTACTGCACGCTAAGCCTTCCAACTCAGGACTGAACTTTGTACCTCGCGGGAGGTGACGCATCAGCACTCAAGTCACTAATTCGTGGATCTTGAGAAGTAACAGAAATTCCAATGGCACAGCTATAATTTCATGTTTACTCCTATTCGTGGTAGCTACTTCAGAGGTATCCATCGTCGAAGCATCCCTAAGCAGTTACCTCTTGTTTCGTTCTTGCTTCTTTTTTTTTTTTTTTTTTTTTTTTTTGACTGCTTCTCTTGCTGCATGATTGATCTGTCCATCTAAGATGAGCCGCAATTGTATATGATCCACGACTGTCACGAGTATCCATGCTGATGTGCTCATTTATATACTTGCTATTTCGTGCAAACGAATATACAGTTTGGAAAGAAAAGTACGTAAAGATGGTGGAATGACGATCTCAATAAATCATTTCCTCCGAAAACATTGACGCCTCCAACGCTCCAGCACATGCTTGTCTCACCGACATCAACCGAGTATTTCCCCTCCTTTCCTCTCCTATAGTCAAACTTGGCACTAGTACAGCATGGCATCACCAGTTGATGCCTGCCCAGCCGTATGTGCCATCAACGTTGACCCACCGGCCAGCCTCGATGCCTTCCCCCCAACCCATCATAACACCCAGCAGTCTGCAGCCGGAAGCACTGACGGCGCACACAACGGTGTCGCTAGCCCCTGCTAGAACCGCCAGGTCCATCATGTACGCCCGACCAATGAGGCTACGTAGCTCCAGCGTCGTCTTGGACGGGGGAGCCGTCAAACTCGCCTCTTGGTTGACATTGTCGAGCTGGACGCCCGTCGGCGCGTTGGCTGCGTTGTTCTTCCGGTCGACTCCAAGGTTCCAAAACATGGGGGCATAGAAGCCGCCTTCCCAGCCAAACGTCTCATCCACGAATTGATGCAGTACGGCCGGGTCCTCCTGGATGCTGGCTTGCCTGACTGCCTCTTTGGAGGCCAGTTGAATGCGTTCCTGGGCGGCTGTCGCCGCAGATAGAGCTGGTAGACGCAGAACGGTTGGATCGTCGGAAGCGAGGAGCGTGACCGGCTTGCGAGACACGCTGCTATCGGCGCTGGTGCCGTTGTAGTATTGATCGACTATGTCTTCTACCTTGTCCAGGTAGACTTCGGTTGGAATATAGCCGTTACGGTATTGATATTCCAATGGGTGTCGATCGCCCCGGCGCACATGCATGCCCACGACTGGCCCTGACTTGGTCGTTCCATCAGCCCCCTTCGCCAAATTGCGGACTTGCTTGATACGCTTCTTGACATAAGCTCCATCCTCTTTGTTGAGACTGAAAAGCGCCTCGTAACCGGTACGGGCAAGTCCGAAAAGGTCTCGCACCTCGTCATCAACTTTCACGAGCCGGTGATGCTTGGAGAGGAAAGCTGGGAAAATCTCTTTGGCCGTGGCACTCGATACCGCAAGATGACGGGCTTGGAATGGGCAGGGAATAATGTGGTTGGTAGGAGGTGGTTGGCAATCCGGGATTGGAGGCAGCTGGAAGATGTCGCCATAGTTTCCATACGCCCACCGCGTATCATCAATGAAGAAAGCTCTCCCTTGCTCCTGCGCCAAGCCATAAAAGGTCCATAGGAGCATCAGAGCGTTGCCCAGTCCGGCGTCGTTGCTTTCCAGCACAAACGTCATTGATGCTTCACAGACCGGCTTCCCAAACATTGACTCTTGGTCAACGCCAACGAAGTGGGCAACATCTTGGACTGCGGCTCCTTTCGGAGCAGCAGGCAGAAGATTCGTCTTCTCGGCCTCAAAAACGTCGACAAAGTAACGATCGGCAGCGTCATAACTCAGAATCTTCTGTTCCGAGACAGGAGCCTTGTTGTGTAGGCCCCAGGTTCGAGCCGAGACTTCGCGACATTGGCCATTTATATCCGAGTACTCTTCTGTAGACAGTGGAAATTTGTGTCCATGGGGCACATAGACGGTCCACTTGGACTGTCCCTGGTCATCACTAACCAGCAGAGGTGTTGGGAAATCTGGCAAAGCATCCTGCGTAAGCCCGACCATCTCGAACTCCTGGTTAGTGAAATAGGGCCAGATGGCGGGTATTGAAGACATGGCGTTCTTGTAACGCATCACAACGACGATCACGTAGACCCAAAATGATAGTCCAAGAAGGTAGGCCAATACTCTGAAAGGTCGTGGAGGGCGGGTAGAGAGAATCTTCTTGGGCGAAGACTTGGGTCTGGGCACCAATGCCGGGAGACTGGGCGAGGGTGGCGGAGAGAAGATAAGATGGTTGAAGCTGAAGCGGGAGGAACTTGAGGAGAGCGGGCCGCGATCGTGGGCGTTGTAGGCGGCAGCCCGCCGGAGGTTGATACTGGGCGGCGCAATGATGATCGAGGGCTGCCCCGAGGCAAGATGCAGACGGCCCGGCATGGTGACGACTCAAGGATTGTTGGTATGGGAAAAGTGGTATTTCAGAAAGAAGTCAATAAGGAAGGGATTCGTGAAAATGAGCGATGGTGTCCAGCAAAGCTCTACGAGAATGGAGGCGTCGAAGCCAATGCTTGAAAGGAGCGTAGATGGAATGAAAGGTCCAAGGCGTTGAGCTGGGAGAAATGGTCGACCAATTCTCAGGCGGCCATGGAAAAAGGAAAGAGTGTCGAGTAGCTTCGGTCTGGTCCAACGGGCAGGGAATCAGAGACTGATCGACTGGCAAGGCGAGCGATGATCAGACCCGAGTCTCACGTCGGCTGATATGGATAGTCGCGAATGACAATGCGGAACGCCAGCACCCGGCTTCCGCCAAAGCCCGAGCCGATGACACCCGTGCGTGAGCTCGAAAAAGAAGAGAAGAAGAAAAGAATAAGGGCCAGAAGAGAAGAGAAGGGAAAGGTGAGAAGGGCCCAGCACTTGAGCTAGGTGAGCATCAAAGCACAACCCAGAAAAGAAAAAGCACAAGAGCTGAAGGGAAGCAAAAGCGCGGAATAAACGAAGAGGGCTGCAGGAGATGGCGGAAACAGCTAAGCCCAACCCAGCCGAAGCATCGGACCAGACGAGCGGGAAGAAGGGAAAAGTTCCCAGGGACCAGACCCGGGACGATGCCCACGATAAACGCTTGGCGATAATCAATGTGAAGTTCTGCCTCGTCTATGGCAAACGGGGCAGATCCAAGGCACTAGCAGTTATTAGCGTGGCTTGTCAGGGGACGATGCACCCGCCGCTCGCTGGAGCACCCCCAGTTGAGCGAGTTGTTGCTCGAGGTTCCAACGAAAGCAGCAGGCAGCGAGCAGGGAGGGGGAGCTAGTTGTTTCAAGGGCCGGGGGAGAGGGCAGCAAAGGCAGGAGGATCATATGACGACCTTCCAGGAGTGGTGATTTGTCGAAACGGGGGACGGTTCAAAGGCGATTCGAGCGGAAAGAGAGCCGGAGCCCACAGGAGGAGGTATAAAGGATTCACAGAGACCTGAATCACCAGGAGAAGGTCCCCGAGGAGAGTTGACAAGCAAATCCATACCCCCACTGTCTTCTCCCGGGAAGCACAACGGCTCGGGATAAGACAGGATGAAGCAAACGGGTAAGAGGAAACGTAGAGCAACAGCCTTCACGATACACAATTGCCACCGCCGCCGCCGCCACCGCCCAGCACCCGGGCTCGGGCAAGTTTCGTGGTGGGAGACATGACTTGGTGGCTTCCGGATGGCGGCAGAAACATGTGAGGGATATTAGGGGACCTCGTCCCTCATCCCTCGTCCCTCATCCCTCATCCTCGCGGGAAAGGGCGGTAAACTCGCAACAACATGCCACATCGTGCACAATGCGATTGGCCTTTTCCATCGGAGCGCACAGCACACTGTACCTCGGGCATAGTGCTATGATGCAACACCGCAAAAACCCTTCCAGAGCCAGCCAATCACCATCGCCATCCCGCTCCCTTTCGGCACTAGCCCACCCCAAGCTTGTTTCATCTTGTCCCCTCCCAGGATAGCCCCGGCAATGCCCAGACCCAGTTCCAGCCAATGGATGCCCCCCCCCCCGGTCCATCCACCTGCAAAGCCTCGATATCAAAGGGCGGTTTATTGAATCGAAAAGAACCCTTGCCATGCCACATGCGGCTTCCTCGGCTGCAGCTCACCGGCGGACGCCCACTCTTCTTCTGCTTCTTACCGCTTGTCACGGCATGGCAAGAGGCTCGGACGAGTCCCATCTCCGGGTCAGGACCCAGTCAACATGATGTTGGTCGTGCATGTCGCAACCTCAAACATCATCGTCGCGTGTATATTGACCGAGACAGACCGTCCGCGCAAGAAAGGGCTGTGTGCTATGGCAAGGTGGGTGTTCGCAATGCCCACCGGCCTCGTACGGCATCATGACTGGACCTCGCCGGTGTCACAAGACCGGGAAACCCTCGCTCTGCCCAAGAAAGCATTTATGCGTGCGCCTCAGCCCTGTGACGCCATGTCGTTCTGGCCGTGTGGTGCACGCAGTCAAGTCCTTGCGCTTTGTTCGCTTTCCTTCAGCACGCGGGATCGAATCTTGTCATACTTGGTCACTTGTTACGCCAGATGCAATCATGTTCCCCTTCCACAAATCCGTGTCTACAACACACACACACACACACACACACACACACACACACAAAACTATCGCTTGTCCTTGCTACACGATCCGCATCTTGCTCGGAATCAAGTTGATGCTGTCCTGTCTCACGGTTCCAATCAAATGCAATTTCGCTTCACCACTAATCATTACAGCGGGCACCGCATCACCCAGAGATGCCCATCTCTTCTTCTATCCCCAACGCCCCCTTCCGTTGTCCTTGCATTGCCCTGCCGTCCGCCGTCATCCTGATCCGATTTTGTTGACTAGTCCTCGCCAACTCCACCATCATAGTCTATACATACAAGTGAGTCCAGATGTAGAATCCGTTGGAACTCTCGTCATGACAGTTCACGGACAAAGAAGCTTTCTGTGATGCCGTCCGCCCAATGGCCGGCTCTCCCATGCACGCGGAATGGGACAAAGCCATTCGCAGCCGCGGGTATCGAAGTGAACAAAAAACATCGAGCAGCCACAATAGGCGGTAAAGGAGACCATCTCCCGCCACATCCTAACCAGCCAATAATCCAGCAGCACGCATTAGAGTCGCAGCCTGTTCCCTTCGTGCGCCAGACTTTCCTTCTCAGACCACCCACCAGGCAGATTATAACAGAGAAGGAGAAAGAAGAAAAATGAAAAATAGAAATGAAAATGAAAAAAAATGAAAAGATATCGGGTATAATGTAAATAACTCCCTCGAACTGTCATCCCACGCCGTCCGAACTCCGTGTGCTTCTTTAGCTCAGCCATACCCCTCTACTCTAGCCATGGCAACTAGGCCTTCTTGCCGGCCTCTGGATCCCAAGCGTCCATAGATGGTGTTGGGGTCTGCCGCAGTGGCTCGAGATTGCGGGGAGGCTCTGCTAATGCGTTGATTGCTTGCCCTGGTGGCAGTCGCACGCTGCCTCTGGATCCCCTGATGATGTGGCCTGTCTCGATTCGATCCTGGATCATCTCCTCCAACATCTTGTCCATATCCTCGACGTTCTGGGGTTGCTTTCCGTCTGACGGCACAGCTCCTGGAGCTCCGCCCGCATCTTTCTTGTGCTGCGTCGGCCCTAGGGGCGACCGAGGAGGTCGTAGGTCGCTGGAGGTTGCCTCCGCTGTATCTCTAGATCGTGCTGCGCTGCGAAGTGCCGACAACATGCGGTCTTTGTCGTCCAGCCTAGCCCGGAGCTCGGCAATTTCTGCATCCTTCTCTTTCAAGGCCGCCGCCACGCTGTGGTCTTCTCCCACCATAATGCCCTTGCTGGGCGCAGAAAATCCAACAGATGTACGTGATGAGCTGGTGCGACGAGCCTGCAGCAGCCTCTTCTCCAATGTGGCGATGTACCTATTCTTGTCCACCAGGTCGGCTTGCAAGGCTCGGTTCTGCGTGGCGAGGGAGGCTGTGCCATCGCCAAACTCCCCCATTCCATCCTCGTCTGGTTCCGCAGGTTCTGCTTCGCCCGACAACCGCCTGTTGCCTCCACCGTTCGATCGTTGGCCGATGGTAGACGAAGCCGACGTCATGGACGAAGTTCTTTCGAGCAGCGACCTACCGCCTATCGAAGTCCCAACCGACGACCGAATCGATCCAGCGAGTGAGGCTTGGGAATATCTTGGGTATTGTCCAAGAGAGCTTACCGATCCGTTCGAGTTGACTCCGACGGACTTGGAACTCAGAATCAGCCGATTTAGGTGATCGATGCGCTCTTTCAGCGCGGTTCTAGCAAGCTGCATCTCCAGCATCTGCTCTTCGTGGCGCTCAGCGGCCTCTTGCTCACGAGCCTTCTCCACCTCCTCTACCTTCGTTTTGTCGACTTCCTCCTCATCGCCCTGCTTCTTCTTGGCTTGCGAGTCCAACTGCTGCCGGAGCTCGAGGATTTCCATCCGATAGCGTTCGAGGAGCACCCTCGCGCCACCATCGCCTCCTGCGCCCAAGGCTTCCTCGGCTCTCTTGGCATGGCTGACGATGCTGTTCTTTGCTCGTGACGCAAACTTGAGCGTGCTTAGAGTCTCCCCGGTGTGCGAGTTTGCCGCTGCCACGCTCCCGGCCGCGCCGATCTGGATAGTGCACAGGATACTCACCAGCGAGTTGCCAGAGAGAGCGCCTTGGAGAAGTCGGGTCAACTTGCTGTCACGGTATGGTAAATGTTTGCCTTCTTTGTCTGTGTTTTTGCCCTCCTTGTCCTTCCACTCGGAAAGCTTGGCAATGACTGTTCCCAGAGTGAGCAAGCTCTTGTTGATATGGGCGCCCTCCTGCCGGCGCTCTTTGGATTCCGCGGCCTTCTCCGAGCCGGCCAAATCAATCAAGCTGAGCGTGGAAACGCGGACACCGCCTGGAACAATGCCCGAACGCTTGTCCCCGGCACTGCTGCCTGGTGTACGCTCGCGACTTTCGACAACAATCTGGACAACTGCGTGACTTCGCGAACTGCGAGCGTTGAACTGGGTGCTGGCTGTTCTTCGTGCTTGGTCGCCCCGAGCAATGACTCTCAGAAGCTGCGTCGGGCTCTGTACAATCTCCTCCTTCAACGGTGTCGCATACACGCCCCTCTTGCTATCCTCTCTCAACTTGATCTCGTCTTGCTGCACACCCCCGCCTACACCGCTTCCCGTCGGCATGCTCAACAAGTCGTGAATCCTTTCGTTGTAGATTTCCAGGTAGCTCACCCGCAACAGAAACTCCCTCGAAGGCGTTTCGCGGATATAAGAGAAGATATCGGTGATGGCGAGGGGGATCACGCCGGGAGAAGAAGCCGTTCCCTGCATTGAAAATGTTTTGCCTGTGCCGGTCATACCGTATGCGAATACTGTTCCGTGGTAGCCTTCCATGACCCTCCTGACTAATCTCTTTGCAATGTGGTCGTAAACACGGGCATTGTTATCGTGCGTCGTAAAGACGTTGTCTGGGATTCATATCAGCATATCAACGGGAGGCAAGGATCAAATAGACTGACCATAATAATGGTCTCCTCCTTCCTTTCCCCTGTAGGCGATGAGGGATCTACGCCCATCTACCATCCACTCCCCATCGGGACTTCCATGGTCAGAATTGGCGTCTGGGCGCACTCGTACGCTGACAACGACGTTCCCTTTACCGTCAGCCTTGGACGACCTCTTTTCTGCGACACTGAGACCACCAGAGCTATCCCCCTGTTGGGTCGTGCCATCTGCAGGGTCGTCGTACGTGGTGGCCGAGGTTGAGTATGAGTCTTGGGCCGACGAGCTCCGGCTTTGAGGGGGTGACGATACGCTAATCAAACCGTCCGACATTCGCACACTGCTCACCGACTTGCCTTCGCCGCTTCCGTTCAGTAAGCTGGGTGTATTGGTACCGAAATGGCTTTGCAGGGACTCCCTCGAGGACTTGGCTTTTCGTGCGGGGCGAGGCGCCTTCTCGCCGGATAGCGGGCTCGGTGGTACACTTCCAGCACGCGTGTCGCCTCGTGGGGGCTGTGGGAACGAGTTGATGCTGACGGTCTTCCTGATGGTCTTGCCAGCGGCGTTGACGCCGGTTGGAGACTTGGGATAGGATCCTACAGGGGGAAGAGATGGGCTCGGAGGCGCCAAACTGGCCGATGGAGCTCGCAATCCGCTTCTAGGTGTACTCGACACTGACCGCGCAGGAGTCGAAGGAATGTTGCCTGTGCTTTTCCGTGACTTGGCGACGGGCAAAGCAGGCAAGGCCATGTTGGGCGGGCCGTTGGAAGGCCTCGAGGGCCGTGGGAGCGCTGTTGCCATGTTCGCTTGTGGCTGGCAACGTTCTTCGAGCGAAAAGCGTAGCAAGGCTAGCGGCAACGGCGGTTAAAGCGCTTGTCAACGTTGGTACGCGAGGGCCATCTACTGAGCGAACAATCGGGATATAGTATGGCCGGTTTTATTGGGATCCGTTGCAATGGAAAGTTCTTCGACACAGCTCGGTAAGGAAGCGAGTTCCGAGTGATGTGTAGATGCAGTGTCGATTCCGGTCACAAGCTTCGTCTAGGTAGTTGCACCGTGGGGATTAGCGACAATGCAAGCTCGGTGATTCGAGGGCACGTGGTGCAAGTAGCGATGGTTGGTATGGCTGGTGCTCGAACGACACAGGAGAAAAGTGGAAATGGTCGGGAAGCGAGCTGGCGACCTTGTCCGGTAGAGGCGTTGCTGCTGCTGCTTGGTGTGTTGGCAGGTGAACTAACAACCTGGGTCGTTGGGAGATGAAATTGTGCAGGCCGTGGGGCTTGCCGTGGCGAGTGTGCAGTCAAGTTTTGGGCTGAGCGACAAACATACCAGAAGTGTTCGAGGCCAAGGACTTCAATGCCGAGTCGTGACCAAGTGACGGCTTCGGTTGTGCAAACAGTCAAGAAGAATGGGTAAGCCCCCTATTGCCAGAGAGAAGGGAGGGCGTCAACAGCGAGGAAGGACGGTGGTTGGGCCGTTCGGTAGCGAGTGGCGGCAGCACTAGTCAGCGGTAGGGCTCTCGGTCGAGGTTCGGTGCGACGAAGCTACGATGCACCTCCAAGTAAGTACATGTGCTCAAGTTTTGTGAAGAACAGCCGTTCAAAGCGGCTGGCACGGATGGCGGTGGGCTCTTGCAACCGAGCCACGGGGTGGGAAGTACAAAGTACGAGGTGGTGAGAAGACAAGAAACGGGGAGGCCAGGGAAAGGCAACAAGGAGCCCGAGGACAGCCAGGTCTCACTGGGATCGTGGCTAGGAACGCGCCGCCCAGTGGGTTGGTGCTAAGCTCAAAGGGACGGAGGGCATGGAGGGAGCAGTACAGTACCTAAGGGTAGGTAGACTCTAGCGGCCTCGAGCCTCGGACGCCAGTCAAGGACAAGAGACGGTAGTTGGGACAAGCCAATGGAAGGGGTAGTTAATTCGTGAGCCCGGGCAGTTTAGCTGCGACTACAGGTGCCAAGTGGGGTTGGGTCGAGTCCGCGGGTCTGTCTATTCGACGTAGTGGCAGGGTGAGACGATGCTATCACGAATCTGAATGGTCGGGCATCATCTAGGGCGCCGGATAGAGGCTGCGGGAGGGCGCTAGATGCTGGTCCGCGCATGCGACGGTCTAGGACACCTCGGCCTAAGCCACAGGGGGGTTCCAAGTGACGTTGACGGGAGCTTGCCGCGTAGTGCGTGACGGGATTCCCAGAAGCAAGCTGACCTGACGGCAGCGGCGAGGACAGTCGATCAAGGAGGAACGTAAAGACCAGATGGAAAAAAGAAAAGCAAACGGGAGAAACTGCGAGACGCAGCGATGGAGAAGTGGGCCCCTTGTTTAATTTAATCATTCGACCCCCAAAGCCCTCCCACGCCCCAAGAACCATGGTTGCAGCACGGCTAAGACCACCCGAAGACCTGGGCCTTTCCGGGATGTTTCTGGAGTTGAAGATCGCTCTCGCGGCCGGTTTTGGGGGGTTGGCCCAAGGTGGGCCGTGGGTGTGCAAGTGAGGGTCCTTCCTTGCATTTTAGCGAGCGTACCACCCGTGGTTCGTATCATCCTATCTACTAGGAAGCCCTGCCCATCCATTCATCCTGCGCTATCGCAGGGCACGGAGCTGATTCCCTACGACCTGCTTCATCACCTCCGCCCAGGTCGCCTGTGGCATCTCATTAGGTGCCTGTCGCCTACGAGGTATGGTGGTCGGTGCGTGGGTGGTGATACCTAGCCGGTTTGAACCTGGGGGAAGGAGAATAATATCATCGGGGTAGGTAGGGACGGACATCGCAAAACTGGAGAGAACGGAGGATGAGGGGACCCAATTCGTCCTATGGCCGGCCTGGTTTAATTGACTTTAATGACAAGTTGCCGCCGCGGCGCTCCCTTGTTCTTCCCCTGCAGGCCCTGGCACATCTCCCTGCTGCCAACCGGCCATCACCAATCAGGTCATGCTCGACGGCAGGCCTCCCCCCCCTCCCGGTTCGAACAATATCGATAGAGAAGAGGAAGGTTTTCCTTTTGATGACTTTGCTCCGACAACGTGGGCTGCACCAGTTTATGCCAGCTCTGGTCGCGCCGCGGGGCTTCCCAAGTTGACACAGTGGCCAAGACAAGCTGGAAGCCTTACGTCCAAGTGCCATCATGATGATATGCAGCCCTTTGCAGCCCAGACACGCGACGCCGCTGGGACCTACGGCATCCCACATTAGTGCTTGTGGGCATGCAACAAGGACTGCAGCATGCCGTGGTGTTCTGCGTATGCGTCTGCATCTGCGTCTGTTGCTGCATCTGCGCCTTGAAGCTCGCGGCTGAGGTCTCCGTCTTCTTCATGTTACCATGGTAGCCTCTGCCGTCCGTCGAAATTGCCATTGCGACCCTATCATGACCGATCACCCTTGATCCGTGCGTGCATGCATGCATGTGAACGGCATCCCTGCGTTTTCCACTCTCGAATTTTCTCGACCAAGCTATCACATCACGAACGACATATATCCCGGAGCCCGCTCTAGCTTTCTTTCTCCCTTCTCTCCCTCCAATCCCTGTCCATGTCGCATGCCCCTCCGACATGGCATGCGAGGACTCAGGAGTGGGCGCGCGTGGAAAAGCGCCGTGGCCAGTGTTATAGAAGTGTTTGATAAAGAAGCCGTCGTTACGCGAGAATCAAAACGCCAAAGCCCGCGGCTTCGATGGGCCAGAGCAAGCGGTGCCAACCTGTGCAGCGTCCCCGTAGGCTCGCTCAAAGCGCGATGGAATGAGAGCCAGGGTCAAATCAGACAAAAGAAAGGAGATGCTGAGTGATCGACTGGGGTTTGCAGATCACATGCCCGGTCATTGCAGGCCGCTTCTCACGGTGATTTCCCACTGCCAATCAGACCAGGACGACGGGTGTCGAAATGAGCGCTGGAGAATTTCGAGTCCAGAGCTAGGCCGGCCTTTCTGGTCTCGCCTGAACCGTCTGCTCATCTCCGGCTGTACGAATCAACATCTGTATTTGAAGCTCTCTTGAGCCATATTGCACCAGCACACACAAAACTGCACGCAAGCAATACTGCGTATGTAATGCCTCACTACACCTGGCCGGGCCAGCCTGCTGGTCAGCTCCCAAGACGCTTCCTTAACGCGGCATGCATCCTGCAGGAACCGGGCAGCTAAGGCAGCTAGCAAAGGTCAGGGGGCTCGATGCCGGCAGTCATCTTCCCTCCCCTTTTCCAGCTATGCCTGTTTAAGCGGCGCTGGACTGACCCTCCCCGGCCCACCAATCTCGCGCCCTCTCTGCTTTGCCTTACTCTTTACACACGGCAAGCTACTGATACGTTGGTTGACAATGGCACGGTCTGTGTCGCGCATCAGTCAAAAAGCCAGCCTACGGTAGCTCCGTCCGAAGTAGTAGTGATGCACGATCTCTTGGAAAATTGGTCCTTGCAGTGACACAGACCGAATTGTCCAAGCCATCTAACCCCTTATCCTCCCCAGCCGTGCGCTCCTAGTGTGTCCGTCCCGTCTCCCCCATTCGTTGTCACTCTGCAGGTGGTGGTGGCTCGTAATTTCCTCTATGCGCGCTTGGCTCGCCACTGAAAGTCGCTCCCTTATCTGTCGTGTTGATTTCTTGGCTCTGAGAGCCTTGATGGTGTGCGAGCTAAAGGACGCGATATGAATTACATACTTGTGGGTGAGCACAAATGACATAGACGGCCATTGAGTACTTTATACGAATATGGCTGATCGTATGGGCAATTCGATGTTTTCATATGTGTGAGACTTTTATGCGCCCATTCCCGGAGCATAGATAAACTAAAATGGTGTGTCCAACCGCCATCAGTCAGTGTAAACCAGCATATATCCGGCCTTTACGGCCAATACATCTTGTGTTTGGACTTGATATCTTACCTTGTGACGCCGCTACGGCTGTACAAAGATTTTATATCAGGGGTGTCGCGCAATCCTTAGCTGCTCAACGCCCTCACCCCCCTCCCAACACTCCCTGTGTTGAACAGTTCAACGACCCCCAATCCCACCGCCAGCCCAACAAGCCACTCCCACTCCATCCCCCACAGATCCTTCCACCGCGGGCCATACAGGACCCCTCCCTCGAACCGCTCCCGCAGCCAGGCCTCGGGCGCCTCGCCCCAGCGCGTCCTGCCCAGCGCCTGCCGGAGCCACGCCAGCCCCTCCTCGGCCACCTTGAGGTACCCTCCGTGGCCCGGCACCGCGACCCGGAGGTGTGCCGCCGCCGCGTCGGACGAATCGGCGCGCGTCAGCGTCGGCGCGCCGCCACCCCCGCCCGCGAGGTGGACGACGTTTGGCCCGCCGACGGCGGACGCGGTGCCCGATGCATACTGGGACACGCGTTGGAGGGACGTCATCGTCATGCGGTCCTCGGGGCGAAGGCGCAGCGTGCCGCCTGGCGTGGCAGTATGTGCGCCGGTGAGTAACCCGGCCCGGACAAGCTCGTCCTCTTGAGAGCTGTTGAGGACTTTTCTGGGCAGCAGCTGGGTTGTGGGGTGGTCTCTCAGAAAGGACGTGAACTTGTCTTTGGTCTCCTGCGTAAGCGTAGCCCTGTCCACCATAGCCTCCAGATCCGCGCTCTCGATGAGGCACTCTCCCAGGACAGTGCCCTTATCAACCCTCACCTTCCTCACCACTCCCCGTCGCGTAAGCTCGACAACCTCCCTCTCGACCGCCGTCGGCGAGTGCAACACGGCATTGATATGGCTCGCCGCGACTATCGGCGGCATCGCCAGCCGGTAGTTCAGCAGCTCAACTGACCGCGTGGAGTGGAACCCCGTCGTGGGAACCGGCGTAAACATGCGCTGGCGGATGTACCTCATCGCCTGCACGACGTCTCGCGTGGTCAGGTCCTCGGACAGCAGCTGGTCCAGACCCAGGTCGTCGAGTTTGTCTTTGAATACCTCATCGTCTGCTTGCCTGTTGTTTCTCGCTTTGTGGGGGGATGGAGACGTTCCTGCCCTTGATGTAGAGTATGTTGCACGAGCAGGTTTTCTAACTCTGTTTGACTTGCCCAGGATTGATCTGATGCTTTGCGGCATCCTTTGGGTCGCGTATTAATGTTGTGGGAGCCTTTCCTGTTGATAAATACTACGAGCCAGGCGTGGCAATAAAGAATAAAGGTTGTCAACCACGCCTTGTGGGTGGGTGGCGAAATCTACAGAATCGGCTAAGGTGAGAACTTGAACAGCACACCAGTGCGTGCCTTTTTCGCTCGACATGCCACGTATTGCCTTCATTACGTGACCATTTAAAGTAACCGTGAAGGGGTAAGAGTTACAGTTATAGATTCAGGCACACTGGAGACGCCTGCAAAATTCAAACAATATGAGTGTTGAGGAATGTTTGAGGAATCGCTCACAGTATTAAGCGCTACCCTATATTGGAGTGGTGATAACGTTGGGGCTGTCGCTCACCTCGCTCTTGTTCAGCTCCAGCCCGTCCCATCACTAGTTGTCATTTCACAGGCAGTAGGGCTACAGATGTAGTAGCCGTGCTTCAGATGTAAGTTATCCTATCTTCAATACCTGGACTGGAATTGTAACCATAAACACTGAATCCAACCGAAATCGCTACCTAAATTTCCCACATGAGCAAGTGACAACTCAACTCCAAATCCATGGCTGCGGAGTGAAAGCCCCTGCTCATCCTGCCACACTAAGAATATGCGAGGTTATTGAGCTCATTCGCTCGCTCGTTAGTTTGAGGGATATCCGCAAAAACTCCTGTGAAATATCTGCCTTGTCCCCCTGAAGCTTGTGCCACCCCTCTCGATCCATCAGCCACACCACGCAGTCCTTCTCCACGACTGCCGTTGCCGTTCGGTTCGTTTCGGAGAAGAACGGCAGCTCACCACAAGTCGTGCCTGCTACAATGCTTTCGCAAAGCCAACCCTGAGGCAGGTCATACTCGGCGCGAATAATGCCACGTTCAACGAGGTAGAAGCCATCCGCTGTCTCCCCTCTCCGGAACAATACGGTCCCGGCTGGATATTCTCTGCGCTTGAAGTATGAGACTGCAGGAAACCAAAAGTCCTCGTTCTTGTCGCTGACTGACTGAAACACCTGGAGCATGAGTCGAAGTGGCTCTTTGAATGATTGCCACTTGGATGGTCGCTGTACTTCCACAGTGGCGAGTGCGTGGTGAGCGGCCTCGGCCAGTCGACTCTGGCGCGGTGAGTTGCTTGGCATGTCAAAAGGTGACGACTTTGATGAACCGGCTCCTGGGACGTCCAAGCTCCCAGTACTCGGTCGCTCAGGCGAATCGTACTCCTCCTGGCGCGCATAGAGTGTTTTGAGGAGTTCATTCTCGCAGCTCTCCAGCGCAGAGTTGAGGTCGGGCAACATCATAACTTCAATGTCACCGCAACCAAGCCCTACCGCTCGAAGGTTGCTGCCAACCTGGCCTTCCGGGGTTACACCGCTTAGCACGAATATGACTCCTTTCTTGTCGAGGAGGCGACTGATAGTGTTGAAGGCCTCGCCTGCCGAGTAGTCTAAGCCGCTGACATGCCACAGGTCCAGTATAAGGAACTTGATGGGCTTCTTCGCAAATGCGTCATCGTCAAGAAGGTCGCGGATGCGTTGCTCCACGCTGACCACAGTTCCGAAAAAAAGATAGCCTGTGAGCTTCATAATGTAGATTTGCTGACCGACTTGATGTAGGTAGTGATGCTGTGAAGGGTTACGTCGTACTGTCGAGGTGACGACATCGCCGCCGAACGTAGCTCGAATGGTTGACACTCTGGATGTTTGGATAACAAGTGAAACAAATGCAAGCAGTATTCCGATTCCAATTCCAATAACAAAATCGTAGATTCCCATGACCAGGACAATGACCAGAACAGTCAGGTACTCAGCCAGCTTGAGCTTCTTTCGAGGCAGCCACACAGCCTCTAATAGAAGCTCAAAGCCAAGATCGAAGATAAGAGTGCCCACCATCATGACGGGAATGAACCCTATGATTGAGGGGCCTATGAGCATAACGCCGAAGGTGAGAGACGCGAGCATAAAGCCCGCAAGCCTGCTGTCTCCCCCCGATCGCATGAAGAAGACGGTATTGGCATAGACCAGATAATTCTGGATACTGCCCAGGCAGCCCGACAGAAAGTTGGAGTATCCGTGTAGTTTCAGCTCCGAATCCAAGTTGGCATTATCCTCTCCACAGTTGAGCGCCAGAGCTGGGACATTGATCGGCACGTGGAGAATGCCAAAGAATGTCAGTGCCAACATGGCGGGTATCGTCTCGGCAATTGCATCCCATCGGACAAGCTTGAATTCTGTAGCAAAATTAGACACCGAAAGATGCAGGAGTCGAGCAGATTGGACTCACTGTAGAGAGTGTAGAAGTACCACCAAGGCTCATCTGCGGGTGGTCCTGCGAAGATCCAACCGCCGTCACGGAGACGATCGGTATCCAGCCCATTAATGGCGAAAACAAGAAAATAGAAGATGATGGGAATGGCGAGAATATACAATGGCAGAAAATATTTCGACGCAACCTTGGCTTGCCCGTAAAACATCAGTATGGCAAGGAGCAATGGTAGAACCCAGAGAAGGACAGTGTCGGACTGAATGAGCTTATGCAGAGTGTCCAAATCGTATTGCAAACTGCCGTCCAGGCGGGCTGAAACCTCAAAGCCCGTCGCAACAAGGAACCATCCGACACCGCCAATGCAGCCGATGAGGATGTGCCTTGGGATGAAGCCAACCATATAGCCAAACTTGAAACGACCCATCAAGTAGAAGACGGCCCCGGTCATCATGGAGCTTATAGCATAAGCCACAATGGTTGTGGCGATGACAGCATCGGGGTCCTCAGTGCCGACTATATCCGTGATCTTCTGAGCCATGTTATGAAAGAATGGTACCACTTCGATCTGTATACGAGCTTAGTTGTTGCTAGGAACTCGGGATAACGCAAAGGGATTGACTTACCAGCTCCGACCCAACAGCACCCCGGAAAATGCTCCCCGAGGCGAACGTGATCTGAGATACAATTGTGCTGACATAGAAAATCGAGATACCGGCGGATCCTAAATGAGAGAAGATCGGTTGACCTAGAGGAAATAAAATCATGCCTGGAGAGTGTCAGTTTGGCATCCAGTAGTTCCAGCATGACGACTTACCGTAGGACAAGGCATCGAGTATATTCAAAAGAAGTCCAACCGCGACGGCAGGCAGACAGGCTGCCGGAGCCATGACGGCCTTCTCAATAATTGATTTTGTGTGCCAGCGACGCGGACTTGCAACCACTGCGAGATCATGAGATATCCATTCTCGCAGCATTCTCCCGCGCTTTCTGATAGCACCGAACAGAGTCGATTCTGGTTGAAACTTTTGACCTTCCAGGTCCCTGTCGTCCTGCTCGTTTCTTCCATTCGGCGCTACCCTCAACAATGGAGTGTTCTCGGTTGCGCTACCCTTCCCGGAGCCTTCACGAGTTGCAGCATTTGTCCCAGTGAACGTCATCGGCTCTTGAGTTGGCCCATCGGCCGTAGATGAGGTATCGTGGTTAATTGATTCCGGAGGGGATCTCCTAAGCAGATTGGACAATATGGATGGGCCATCGAGCTCGTCTTGGTCCTGATGGTCGCGGTGGTCGTGGCGGTCTTGCTGGGTATCCAATGGCGATTGTGTAATAAGCTCCGGAATTGCATCACTGGCCCCTCGAGCGATGTCGGCCGGCTGTCTGTCACCATCGCTACCGGGAATATCTCGAATTGATGGCCTGCTTCGGCGGAGAAAGGAAGGGCTGCATTGGGACGATCCATCATGCAGCAAATACGACGCAAGCTCGGCCGTGTCTTCGCGGACGCTGCGTGCGTTCTGTAGGCTGTCGACGGGAGCTATGACAAGTTAGTACACCCAAAAATCCCCAATGCATGGGAATGGCGCAAGTTCTTGCCAATGTCTTCTCGGATGGAGCCGTGTATAAAAGATCGAATCGGTTCACGCTGCCCCGAGTTTATCGAGGTGGACAGGTAGCGCGACGAAAAGGCGAGCTGATCATTGCTGCGGGTGACGTCGCCGGAATCGCCAGCAGAATCCGATACATCGCGACGGTGCAGATTCTGGTTTGAGTTCAGGCTAGACGATCTCCTCCTCCAGGGAGAGAAGCCGAATGCGGAGGACGACATGTTCCCGAAGGGACCGGCCAGAATCCAAGCCGAAGTGAACCGGCTGGTCTGGCTGTAGCAATAGACTGGTACGGTACGGTGATTCGAGTGAGAGCACGGCTCAGTCGCGTTCCGGTGATGCAAGCATGATGGTCTACTCGAGGGGCAGGGCCATGTTGGAGGTTGTAAGGAAACGCAACGCAATGCAACGTCAGGATCACATGGGAACTCTAATTCGTACTCTGCCCACTTTCCCGTTTTACTTTACTATGCCAAACCTGCTTTGAACCAAATCAATTTGCGCCCGCCGATAGTGAAAAAAAAAAACAGTAGACAGGGCAGGAACTAGCCCGGCCCAGATCTCCATGGTCTATGCCGGAAAACTTTCCGCTGCCATTATTGGGTGCCACTTTCTACACCATGAGGTAGTCCCCTGTCTTGTCACCCCACTAGATTCTCACGCTGTCCAATCGACGTGACGGCTGAAATCTCGATCACCACCCAAGCGGAACGTCGGCTGTTCAAAATGCGCATGGACAAGGACTGCCCGCTTCATCAGGGCGCAATACGTACCATCTCCAGGCGTATTTTACGGTTGTGTCGTCTTCTTGTACGTATGTATTATTTTCGCTGCCACGGCGGACTGAGGTAGACATCATCACATTATCACCTCACACTTTTTGCAGGATAAATAAATACAAACCACATTGAGGGTTGCCAAGCACCATTTTCAAATCAATGATAGATTCTTGACTTGAGAGGGTGGATTTCCGACTGATCTGAATTCAGGTTGACCCTTTGGAATAACCCTTCCGCTGATCAAAATGGTTGCTCTGCCCAACGTGTCCTGCTGTAGACCTTGAGATTAGGCTTGAGACGGAGTGTAAGCGCATTGGCCACCACTTCGAAATGGGCCCCTTTGACCAAACCGGGTAATGCCTACCACTAGATTTTACGTCGTGATCTGTTGCCATGGCTCCAATATGAATAAGGCAGAATAATGTTCAAGCCCTAATCATGGTAGTTCCTGGCAACAATGGCATTGTGGAGGGTTTCGTTCCGTGTCATCATCCTAAGATGAGAACATCTACCGGCTGATGGCCCTTCTCCACACGTTTCTTTCCGTCCCTCTTCCCGTCAACACAGTCGTGCCTTGCGCCTTCCGACAAGACATCCGCAAGGCGATGCGATAATATGGCCGAGCTCTTCCCCACCGCAGCCGCAACTTGCCACATCAGGTTGATTTCCTGTGATCACATCCGGATGGGCAGACCTGTAGAGTGTGTAGCGGCTGCGGGACTGAAGATGTCTGAACCCATGCCGAGGGCGTGATCGCGGACGAATACTCGGAGGTCTTGTCTGGATAGGCGAGCTTTGCAGCCGAGTTGTCGCAAGCGAGAAGCCCATAGCTTACTACCCCAGCTTTTGCAAGTATCCCTGAGCAATTAACCGCTCAACGTCGCCTTGTCGAACGTAGAACTGACTGTTCTTCGACAATGTAATGGCACTGTGGCGAGTGTCAGATCTCATCAACTCACCGAGCAGGACGTGATAGATACTCACCCATACTCGGTTTGAATCTCTCCGGCGTCCTTTAACACTCGGACATCAATGAAAAGATCTCGCGGCGGCTCCAGGCTGCCCGTCAAGTCGATATCCGTCCATTGACCCTTATATGCTGCCAGTAGATCACTGTACTGACGCACATATTCCTCCTCTTGGGGGCTGAGACTGCTCGTAGGGCCGTCACCACCGCCTTGCGCAGCCTTGCTTCCGGATCCTGCACCATCCCGGACTTGTTGGTCAGAGAGATCTACCACGTCGGAGCCGTTCCAAACTAGCTCCTCGAGCTTGTCCGTCCGGGTTCGATGATATGCTAGCAGACATCGCTTGTTCCTACGCATCGATAGGTGGTTCACCAGTAACGTACATGCGACGGCCTGGTCCGCTGCAGGGTCGAAGGAGCCTCGGAAAGGCTCAAGCAGTTCGGCAACATCTTTATCCAAGTCTCTAACCTCCCTGGTCACAGCGCGGACAACGTCCGCCTGGTAAGAAGGTAAATGTGCGAGATTTTGTGTTCGCTTGGCATGTTGAACCTGCAGTTCAATAAGCTTACCAGCGGCCTCGATGTTCTTCAGAGGGTCCTCACCAGTTTCATGCCTAACTCGCCGTACATGGTGAACGTTTTAGTAGATCTAACGGGGATTTTCCCGCCACAAGAGGTATTGAGACTTGAGCAGAAAGTAATGTGGCTGCTATACTGCTGTAGTGTCTTGGAATTGAAGCTGCTCTGCGACATGCCTGATTCTTAGAAACGCGTTCCAACGCGTTGATGCAAATTACCCCGCTAATATGGTCTACTAGAATAGCCCCGTTAACGCAGACTCGACTACCCCTCATCAAAAGCAATCAACACTTTTCATACATCGAAAGGATACCTGCACTGACCAGTTCACTGGAGGACGTGAGCAGGCCATCAAGTCATTGCTGTATACGAATGATTGGTATATTCCATAATCACTATTTTGTTTTGTGCCACCAGCTGTGACGAGGCAGATGCAACGGTTGGCGACCTCAATGTAGTCATCATTCAACATTTTACTTATTTCGGCTTCTCCGAGTCTATATATCAGAGTTTGGATCGGTGGACAGCATTTCCTTGATGAGTCCTTTGCCGCTTCCATCACTCCAACACCGCATATTCCTTCGTGGAGTCAAACGACTCTTCCCGTCATGCATCATAAACCCATAGCAGCAACTCATAAAGTGCGTGGCCTTACAGCTTCTGCATAGCAGCAACGTCTGTAGACTGAACGTAGTCCTCGAACTCCTGGATCTCCTCCTCTAGCTCAGTCATGGAGACCTTCTCATCCTCAATAACAAGGTTGATCTGCAGCTTCTTGATACCGAAGCCGACGGGGACCAGTTTGGAAGCACCCCAGACCAGACCGTCCTTCTCAATGGCACGGACAGCAGCCTCAAGGGCAGCCATATCAGTTTCGTCATCTACATGATGTTAGGCAGTGCTTCAAACATGGATGGAGGCGGTACAAACCCCAAGGTTTGACGTCCAAGGTCACAACCGACTTGGCAGCGACCTTGGGCTTGTTCTCCTTCTTCTTACGGTAGGCCTCTAGGCGCTCCTCGCGGATTCTGACAGCCTCGGCGTCCTCCTCCTCGTCATCGCTACCAAACAGGTCGACATCGTCGTCATCCGCCTTCTCTTCGGTCTTGGCAGGGTTGATGGGGAGCTCGCCCTCCTCGGGGCCGTAGGCAGAGTATGCCTTGGAAGCATCACCCGGAAGGGTAGCGAACTCGCTGTCGTAGGTAGCGATGTGCTTGTACCACCTAGCAGCGTTGGGGTACTTCTCAGTGTTGGGGGCGGACTGAAGAGCCTTGAAGACGGCGACATCAGCCTGGGAAGGACCGTATCTGTGTACCGCGGTTAGCTTGTGCAATACGCAAGACGAACAGAAATGCGGAATAAAGTGAAAGCAGAAATCAGAGGTGCACAATGTGCTTGTTCTTTCGTCAAGTAGCGGGTCTTGAGGCCGCTTCCGAAACACGGACCAATTTTTCTCATCAGGTACAGCAGGAGGAGGAGTAGGGAACAGAACAAGGGAGAAGGGCGACTGTTCGATCGCCGAGCGTCTACATACCCAACAATGTACGAGCGGGTGCTCAACCAGCTGTTGAGCACTGAGTCATCTGGTCAGTAACAAGTTGCCATGGTGAGCGTCGTAGCGGAAACGCATCGACGTACCGGCGGCTCCAGCATCGGTCAGGAGATCGGTGAAGCCCATCTTGAATAGACAGAGAGGAATGGTATTCAGAGAGAAGGGACGAGATTGTAATTTGCAGAACGAGGAGATTATAAGGGGGAGAAAAGAGCGCGGGTGGTTGTCGGGTCGATGAAGTAGGTGGGGTTTTTAGAGATTTTTCACCCCAAAAAAATTCAGGAAGGTTACCGTGGCAGCCCAGCACGGGGCAAGGCCAGTGGTCCTAGCACGCCGTTTCTGGCCACAAGGAGGGGAAGGTGGCGTTAGCGGATCAAGGTCGGCCCGCGCATGCCTTTGCCCAGCGTCATTGTGGTTGAGACTAGGAAGCTCGACGTAAGAGGTTCGGCAGCCTGGAACACTTTACGGTAGAGAGCTTCGACAACGTGCAATTCACCCGCAGCTCAACGACCACCTACCGCAAGACGATACTTCCTTACACGCCTTGCAAACCTAGAGCTTCATAGTCTTTCACGATGCCGATTGCGCCAATAATCACGTTCAAGGCTGGCCGTTGCGAGGTTGATGTGAGTTGTTCGAATTCGTTGTGAACGGGAACATGGCATGCTCACGCTACCACTGACAGACCTCCTCCAAACCCTACAAGGTCAAACCTCAGCCGCAGCCTGGCTACCTATATCTCTATTCCGAAGATGGTTTGTGCTGCATTACTGGGTGCTTGATGTTGGTACTAACATACCTAAGATTTGGTACACTTCTGCTGGCGCGAGCGTGACGAGCCCCTAGACCAGCCTGAGCTTGACCTAGTTATGGTCCCGACCGACGGCACATTCGTTCCCTATGACCATACAAAACAGGTCGAACAGTCATCCAAGACAAACGGCCGTTTATTCGTCCTCAAATTCTCCTCCTCGTCCGACCGGCACATATTTTGGTTGCAGTCAAAGCCACAAAGCAGAGATGGGGATCCAAGCTACTTTAGTCCCCGGGACCGCAAGATTGGCGATATTGTCAACCGTCTTCTGCAAGGTGAAGAGGTCAATGTGACCCGAGAGTTGAGCGCTGTGCGTAATGTCGACGACAGACGAGACGATGACGACGATGAAACGATGGAAGATGTCGGAAGTCGTGGGCAGCCGCGTGATCATCGCGGAAGCGGAAGCGGCGGAGCAGGGCCGGATGCTACAGGAGGTGACATCAGGGAAGAAGGCGAAGAATCAAGGGAGGGTGGCGCCGATGGTGCCCGAGCGTAGGTGAAATCCTTTTTGACCACGATGGCGCCTGATCTGAGATGAGGCTTTTCTGCATTGGGAGTTTGCTGGGGCGCAGGCATGAGTCTTTGTGCATGTATTACTAGAGTCCATTGTATCAGGACAACGAACCAAAAGAAAGATTTGCCCAATATCTCAGATCATCGGCGCCATTTTTCTTTATTTTTATTTTTGATGTGACGAAGCGCAACGCTGACTGTTTCGAAGCGCCTCATCGTCGAATGTCGACGCTGCCGCCGCAGTTCGCAATTTTCTGGACTCGTTGAAGGGACAAGGTGCCGCTGGCAACCGCCAACAGCAGGGCATGGATATACCTTATCCCTATCTCAATCACCTGCTGCCTACATCCATTACAGTCCCTACAATCGAGGCCGCAACTCCAGAATACATCGATTCCTTGCTCAATTTTGTGCCACCGTCCATCATCGTCCTGGCCTCCGGGAGCGCACTCAACGGCGAACCATCATCGGAAGATATTGCAACGGCCAGAGAGGCGCTGAGCTTGGAGGACAAGCGATCACTACTCAAAAAGGTTCTGCGCAGCCCGCAGTTTCAGCAGGCTTTGGCCGGTCTGACAATGGCACTACGGGACGGCGGGATGCCCAGCATCTCCGAGGCCTTGGGGATTCGAGTGGAGAATGGAGGACGCCTCCCTGGAAGCAGCATGCCTCTGGGTGGTGGAGAGGCGGTGCGGGCATTCGTGGAGGGTGTCAAGAAGACAGTACAGGGTGAGAAGCGGTAAGCACATGTTCTCGTTTGGTGTATCAAATTTTGAGACGTAAAGGCTGGCAAGATCTTCAAATCTACTTTGAGATTTAGCACTTACGATCTCATGAAGCAAAGGGCATAGACAATTCAAGGTCTCACGGTCTACAAAGCTAGCAGATAGCTCAGGTGAAGACGCACTTATATACAAGATGGCATGATTCATGTTTGATGTTCTAACGGCGACGAGACTTGTGCGAATCTGGGGCCTTGTCCAAGGTGATCATTGACCAGCGCAAGAACGCCGCAGACACTTTACTGTCCCTGTACAGTAGGTGAGGACCCCATTAACGCTCTTCCCCAGCATTGCCCTACAGCAAACAACGCTTCATCTTGCTTTGATCGCTCCCTTTCTGACTCATTCGTGCCCAGACGTGATTTCGATGTACCTTAGGCATGGACTAAGAATGTTTTTCGAGGCGGTGTACAACAGGTACTTGGTCCTTGCCTGGGCCCACTCCCTATACAAGAATATCTTCGGGGTCCAAAGGCCAATTTACACGTGCCAACGCGTCTACAAACGCGTCAAACCTTTCGGTGACCCCGCAGGTGCTAGGTACATCCGGTACAAGCCCAGCACGGAGCGGCCGTCCCTCTGCCCCACTACCTTAGAGGACTCACCTCACCAGACGTGAATAAAAATTTCCAATTGTGCATTGTTCTAGAGCGTCTTCCTCCCCAAGCATCTTGGCCATTATTTATCTGCTGTATCCATCAAGATGCGTACGGTTCTTGTGAGCGGTGGAGTTATCTCTGGTATTGGCAAAGGTATTTTCGCCATTCTTTGGTGGCTCACCTTCTCATAATGAGCTTATCGAACCCTGGGTACTCTGCCGTGAACTACTAGTACTGACCCAGCTTCACAGGCATTATTGGTATGGCTCTCAGGTCGATGAAGTCAGTCGAGGCCGCCTTTGGCTAACGAACTCTACCAGCCTCCTCTGCTGGACTACTGCTCAAGTCTTTGGGCTATAGGGTCACGGTAAGATGTCTACATCACTCCTTGGTATCGCCGGCTTTTACGATGCCTTGATTGCTTACACGGTTTTGCTTGTACAGGCTATCAAAATTGATCCGTACCTCAACATTGATGCGGGAACTCTAGGGCCGCTTGAGTACGTAGACAGTCGAGATGCCGCGTCTGCAAGCCCACTGCTGACAGCCGCGATAAAGGCACGGTGAATGCTTCGTGCTTGCCGATGGTTCAGGTAAGACTCTGACGCGTGAACCATACGAGATGCACGCATGGTAACATTGCATAGAATGTGATCTCGACCTTGGAAATTATGAACGGTATGTCTTATTGAAAATCTTCATCCCAAGGTATAGCAGGTAGTAACATGTTGCTCAGATATCTCAACATCCAGTTGACCCGCGAGAGCAACATTACAACCGGAAAGATCTACAAATACGTCATTGTAAAGAACCACTTGAAGCCCTTCTCGTCAATTGCAGTAAACAAGGCTAACAGCAACTCAAGGAAAAAGAGCGTAGGGGAGATTGTAGGCATTTCTTAAAGGCATCTACCGTACACGAGCACGAGCTGACATGAGTATAGACCTTGGCCGCACCGTGCAAGTCATCCCACACATCACCAATGCGATCCAGGATTGGATAGAACGGGTGGCTAGAATCCCCGTCGACGACTCAGGGGAGGCACCCGATATCTGCATCAGTACGTCCCTTTCCTGCTACCATTTACCCGCTGGTTTAATTCGTACTGACCTTTGATAGTTGAATTGGTATGATCACAACTCTAAACTAGATTTTCTTTCCGAGCCTGATCGCTAACGGACACGGCTTATAGGGCGGCACAGTTGGGTATGTACTGTTCGAGCTTTGACGGGCTTTTTTTCTTTAAATATGGTGGCGAGCACGCTACCCTACCGGTGCTTTGGTCGCAGATTCTGTTCAACAAGCTCACTGCGAAACGATGACTGACCAAAACCACCACAGTGACATTGAGTCGGCCCCTTTCGTTGAGGCTCTGGTACAGTACAGGCAGAAGATGGGCAGAAATAATGTTTTCAACATCCACGTCAGCTACGTACCTGTGATTCACGGAGAGGAGAAGACCAAGCCCACCCAGCATGCCATCAAGCAAATGCGAAGCGCTGGTCTGATCCCTGATGCGGTAGGTCTTCGACGCCAAGAGGAGCTGGAAACGAGTTGGTGGCTGATTGACTCGACTCTTAGATCGCTTGTCGCTGCGAACGACCCCTGGACGAAGCAACCATTCGAAAAATCGCCGGGAGCTGTCAGGTCGAGAATGAGCAGGTCATACCCGTGCGGGACATGGAGACGGTGTATCAGGTTCCCCTACTGCTTGAGGGTGAAGGACTCCTCAAGCTACTACAGCGTGGATTGAACCTCGACGTCTCGTCCTTGCCCCAGCCCATGTTGCAGAGAGGTTCATCTCTCTGGGAGCTCTGGAAAAATACCGTGGTGCCGCCTCAGCAGCTGGAACCGGTCAACATTGTGCTGGTGGGCAAGTATGTTGCTCTTGACGACGCATACCTGAGTGTCAGGAAGTCCCTTGAGCACGCGGCCATGCGGTGCCGCCGTAAGCTGAACCTGATTTCTGTAGATTCTGAGCACCTGGAGGAAGAAACGCGGCAGAATGATCTTGCCAAGTACTCGCGGGCATGGTCTGCCATTGCCGAGGCTGATGGCATGGTACGGCTCACCTCCTCCCTTGATGCGCTCAACGATTCACTGACTGTTGCAGCTCATCCCCGGCGGATTTGGCTCTCGAGCCATCGAGGGCATGGTTCAGGCAGCCAAGTACGCGCGTGAAAAGAAGATGTGCTACTTGGGCATTTGCCTTGGCATGCAAGTGTCAGTGATTGAAACGGCACGAACCCTGTGCGGTTACACCAATGCCACATCTGAGGAGTTTGATGCCCAGGCCGAGCACCCCGTTGTCATCTTCATGCCTGAAGGGTCCAAAGAGTATGTTGGCTGAACTCCTAAAAGCAATATCCAGAGCAGGAGGGCGTTGACAGAGTACTGACATCATTGCTAGGCAAATGGGAGGCACAATGAGACTCGGTACACGAGCCAGCCATTTCGAGCCTGGCACCGAATGGAGCAAGGTCAGAGCCATGTACGGAGGTGCTGCGACGATTAACGAGCGGCACCGACACCGCTACGAGGTCAACCCCGAATATGTCGACAGGCTTGAGAAGGCTGGGCTCAACTTCATCGGCAAAGACGACACAGGAAACCGAATGGAAGTCGTCGAGCTGAAGGACCATCCTTTCTACGTTGGGTGAGTGCTGATTCAAGAGCCAATGCTCAGTGACAACCTTTACTGACATGACTTTTCCAGTCTGCAAGCCCATCCTGAGTTTACCAGCAAGGTCACCTGCCCGTCCCCTCCTTTCCTGGGCTTCGTGGCAGCCAGCGCAGGCTGCCTTGACCAGGTTATGGCAGATGCGAAGGCGCAGAAGGCATAGATGATGGCAGCTACTTGACGTAGCATCTACCGGCTCTGACAGGGATTAGGATGCGCTTGACGCCCAATCAAGGTAAAGCTTTCATGAGCGTGGTGATAGACAGCGCCCAGGTACGGAACTGGCCAAAGATTCGATAGACGGTGACTTTACGAACGGCGTTAGATTGGCTGTGCAATTGAATAATGGCTTATGAAACAAGATTTTCTGAAGGGGAAGCTGGACCCCTTCTGTGATGATGGGCTCATAAGGAATCTTAGCTAGCTCTTAACCGTCTGAAATTCAGTAGATTTGTGCCACGCGGCATCTCGACATGATTCTGACACAGGCGCGAGGCTGTCACAGCTGCGTAAAGCACTTATATTGATGAACTGATTTGACGCGAGCAAGTGTCCTTTGAACAGGTATACTTGTATATGTGCCAAAGCAAAACAGCCAAGAGTCGACTTATGAGATTATATATACAGATATATAGCTTACGCAAGACCTTTTACGTAGACACTCGTACGAGTGGGGTGCCGGTTTCCTGGAAGAGTTGAAACTCTCATGGTGGACATTTATCGTGGCAACTTTGCGACTCGTTACTTTGCGCCAGGCAGTATTTCCGGCTCCGCTGTGCAGGTGACGTCTCACCCGAGCTAGCCCGCCCAAACCAAACTTGCCTTCCGACTTCGCATCCTTCATCTTCTCTGTTTCAACTCCCTTCAGCTACAATTACACATTCTGCAAGCAGCTTGTACTTCTTATCTGTCAATCATCAGTGCGCGTATTGCCCTTGGCGCATACACAGTTGCGTCAGCCTGCTGCGCTGACTTCAGGCTCCGTGATGGACCTTCCTTTCCCCGTTGACGTGCAGGAGTTCGACAGTGACGAGCGCATCTCTTTTTCCCGACTCGACAACAAGTTCATCGCTGTCCACGACGACGGCACTGAGTACGAATTCGATGCTGATGCAAAGCGATGGATTCCTACCGACGAGAGCCCATCGGATCAGGAGACTCAACAATTGACAGGCGAGGATGCGCCTCCCCCACGCGCCGACGAGGAAAACTCTAGAAAACGAAGAAATGGGCCCGAGGTATGCTGCACGCGAATTGCTCGACATGGCACCACCCTCCTCGCCCCGCCTGCTGCGGCAGGATATTGACACCATCCTCGCAGAAGTCGCAGAACCCCAGCAAGAAACAGAAACCCCCTCCACAGCCCAAGCAGAACACGGCCGTGTATGTGACGGGGCTTCCTTTGGACGCAACTGTGTCTGAGGTACACGATCTATTCTCGCGCAAGGCCGGTGTCATCGCAGAGGAGATTGACAGCGGCGCGCCACGGATCAAGTTATACTCCGACTCGGAAGGACGGTTCAAAGGAGACGCCCTAGTGGTCTTCTTCAAACCGCAGAGCGTCAACATGGCCATCATGCTGCTAGACGATACCTACTTTCGGGTCACGGATAACGGCACGCGAGACGGCAGGATACGCGTACAGGAAGCCGACTCAAGCTACAAAAAGGTGCAGTACAACAAGGAGAGCGATGGCACGCATGCGGCGGATCCTGCCAAGAGCCAGCAAGCGGATCGGAAGCCCCAGAAGAACGACAAGGACCGCCACAAGATTATCAAGAAGACGCAGAAACTAGACGCGAAGCTCGCCGATTGGGACGACGACGACTCGTATCTTACGAAGCCTACGGCAGCGTCAAAATGGGACAAGGTGGTGATTCTGCGCCACATGTTCACATTGGCGGAGCTCAAAGAAGACCCTGCTGCACTCTTGGAGATCAAGGAAGATATCCGGGAAGAGTGTTCCAAGCTTGGATCCGTGACTAACGTTGTGCTATATGACCTTGAGCCCGAGGGAATCGTCTCCGTCAAATTCAACGACGTCGAATCCGCGGCTGCATGCATCAACATGATGCATGGCAGAAATTTTGATGGGCGAACCGTCGAGGCAACACTAGCCACGGGCAATCAGAAGTTCTTGAAGAGCAAGAATGAAGATAACAAGGATGACGAGGAGTAATATACCCACGGTTGCAGGTGTTGCCAGGCCTTGCTATATTCAAGAGGAAGAAGAAGAAGAAAAAAAAGAAAAAAAGAGTGAGAGTGATCTCACATAGACAGACTCACTAACTAGAGACCCCTAACGGGCATAGCCAACAATTTGATGGGTTTAATATGGCATGTGACGAGCGTGTGTTAGGTTGCATTGTACAACACCTAGCTTGTCAATTCCCGTTGGAAGTCTATGTACACACCTAGATCGACCTCCTCCTTGAGGGTGTACCAGATGGCAGCTTCGACGATGCGGCTGATGACCTGAAGCTCTTTCTCGTCTGGAAACATGTCAATTTACGATTACCCGGATTCTTCCATCTAGGCGATTGCGGGAGACGTACCTCGCGAAGCATATATCATGACAAAGTTGGGACTCACTGGCATTTTGTAGAACCAGTCACGCCACCCGTGCCAACCCAATGGGTGTCGTTGGCCCCAGCCCTTGTCCAGAACTTGTTGGATGTCATCCGGATGCAGGGCCATGTGCATAGCATAGTCCGAGTCGTGAAAATGGGTGATCTCTCCCTGCCACCTCGTCTGAAGAGGAGACTGCGCGAACAGAGCAAGGCCATGCTTTTCGATGAAGGAGCGCCCCGCGGAGAAGGTATCGGGTCTGTCAGCGGCAAGGTTCCTTGCAGCCCGGCACAGGGCTTGGAAACAGAGTCGGGAGCCGCTTTGGTCGATTTGACGTTGAGGTGCAATGCCCACCACCGTCGGGCGGGGTCCCGCGCGCCGGGGCAGCGGCCGGCGATGAAGAATGCCTCTCTCTGGGATCGTGCCGGCCTGAGGCTTGGGGGCAGAGAAGGGGTCACGGAGGGCCCAGAAGTGCAGCCACGCTATGCGGAGGTACCCTTTGAAGGTCGAGGGAGTGCCGCCGGGCCCAAGGTTGAGATAGTTTTGGTAGTCATTATAGACGTATAGCACAGCCGGGATGGCAATCATGGCAGCCTGGACGATGCGTACGACAAGGAATTGGATGGCGACGACAAGCCCAAGGGTAGTGAAGAATACGGCTCTAGTGTCAAGATGAATGGATAAAGGGTTCTGCACAATGAACTTGGGAAGGGTGTCTGGGCCGTCCAGCTGCAAGCCAGAGTGTCGCTGGGCCTCATGCTGAGGGTTTGTGGTGATGTTGCTGGTGCTCGACATGGCTGAAACCTGTCCACTTGCTTGGGCTACGATACGATGGAGAGGGAGATGCGATGCGATGCGATGCCGGACCGGTTCCCTTATATATATCTTTGACTCCTCCCAGAATTATGACGGACAGGCGTAAGCTTCCACAAAACGTCATGCTGATGAAGCGACCGGTCACCGGACGGACTAGGGTTCGCGAGGCGGTCTACCTTGTCTCGCCCATCGCCAGCCATCCAGGCCCGGATTCCCCTCTAGCGAACCCGGCGGGCGGGCAGGAGCATCTTCTCCCCTCATTTCCCGGCCAGCTTGGGCAGAAGAAGATATGCGCTGGTCACATGGCCCAGGTTGCCTTGCGCAGCGCCAAACCTTGGACGGTGCTTGTTCTGGCCAACAAGGGGGGGCGCGGGTACCGTGATTGGCAGGCAGAGGGCGAGGGAACGCTGTTTAGTGGAAGGCTGCGTCACTGGCTGAGGCTGGACTGGCTCCGACGAAGCGAGGTGAGACGAGCAGAGACACACGACTGGACGGGGTTGAGGCCATGTGACGTGACTGGGCGCACTGGAACTACAGCACAGACAGTCGGATCCGGAGGTGTCAAGCTCTTGTTAGGGCCCCAAACAGACACCCCCGCCGTTGGAGGTACTTGGGTGCTTACAGGGGCCTAGCCGAATCTGGTCTTACCCTGCGCACCGCATGTCTGCAGCGGATGTTGGGTCTCACCATTACGGTAATCGTTTGACCTCTCTTGCATGAATTGCCCAAGGAAAAACCAGTATTTACGTGCTTATCATCTAAAATTAGGCTCCTCGACTGCCGTAGATTGAACCTAGATATCCAGTTCTGGCCCGCAAGCTATGTCGGATGAGCCAGGTATGTTGCACGCCGAGAAAGCCGTTTTTGGGGGGGGGGGGGAGGAAGGCTCCAGGCGGCCAGTTTCTCCGACCTTGACCTTGCCGCTCGATGCATGACGGCCGCAGTGAAGTCGGTAGCGACACCGACGTTTTCGAATCGTCGCAACGACTTTCGGCTTCGGTTCTCGACTTCTCCGCCAAACGATTGTTGCGCGAGTGCGGCAGGCGTATTCTGTCTTCTCTGGCCATGAACAGGCTATACAGCCATGTGTATAACTTGCACCTCACGCACTTTGACGTTGCTTTTTGCTGCTTGCCGCGCCCCGGAATGAGCGTGCCTATTGCCCGTGATATCTTTATGATGGCCTGGGGCCCAATGGACTTCAAGAGAAACCCCAAGGCTATGGAGGTATTGAGACCTTGTTATCAGCTTGCGAATCAGCGCGTTCAGCTGAAGCCGCTCCTTGGTATAACCTTGGGTTACCTGCATCGCTCGCAACCGACCTAAAGCGTTTTGGCAGTCCGACAAGATAACGACTCTGTGGGTGGTGGTTGGGCCAACTCTCTGCTGATTTGTTATACTTGATATCGCGATTGTCAAAGCGCCTGCAATGCCGGCCACCAAGTAGTCGCGTGTGGCACCTCGAGCTACTGAAAAAGACGTGACTGTCCATTCGCTGCCTTCAGTAGCTGTGTGTGCAATGGTCGCACCTAGACTAGCCTTCCTTCATCTCCTATCCAGAGCAGCCAATGCGTGCTCGGCTCTGGTAATATGAACAGCGCCGTCGGTGAAATAGACCAGCTGGTCTTCCCTGCATGACAAAAACGCCATTGCTTTAGAAACAGCCGCCTCTCTAGATTGGATGATGACATCGCCACAGAAGCATAGAACAGGCGCCGCTGCGAGGGGAGTCGCTTCATCTCGCTGGTCGGCTTTGATCCGTGCTTTTTAATGATGGACAAGTCCTTCGCAGCTTCACGAGCAAGCTGCTTCTTCTTGGTTTTGGGCTTCATTATTGGGTTGAATTGCCGGTGGAAAACTTTTGAGTTTCCTGAAACTGTTCGTACGCCTATCGTAGATTCGAGGCCTCTTTGAGAGACTTCATAACCCACTGCCATAGAACAGCGTGAGGCCAGGTGAAGACGGCATACGTATGGTAGACATAGATGAGAGGTTCTGCTCACATAAGAGGCTCCCTCGACACAACAGGTAATATAAATGGAGGTACGGTGACTTGGATTAGACAGTTAGCGGAGTTGGCAAACACGTCTTGCTCGCTCCGCTTGAATTACCAGCCCGTAAAAACACTATATTCTATCCTCCACCGTATCCCATAAGGCCCTTCGCTTCATAGTGAGTTCGATACGGCCTAGATGTGGAAATACAGTGTTTCGGAAAGGGCTTGGATAAGGCACTCCGGCGAATGCCATCAAAACGCATGGGGTTGCATGCATACGTAGGGTAGCATATCGTGGCGCCGAACCTTGGTATCGGTTGCTCGGGCAACCAATCCCGACCACCTTAGAAAACACAACCCGACGTCCACTTGGAGATTGTTTCTTCACGAATACCTGCATTCAGGCACTCAAACCTTCAGACCCTTCACAAAAGCAGCCCAGGACTCTGCAGTCCCAACAACTCGTTCCTGATTGAGAAATTCGCAACAGTATACAGCATCCCATCTCTTGAAGTCGCGGTTGTTGTCTCCTTTGGGGTGAACCCAAGTCCTTGAGACATTCGCCCAATAGGGCGTGCCATTGAAGAAAAGACCGGTATGGATAGATATTACTCTGGATGACCGAAAAGAATGCTAAAAGAAGTGGCATGCAGCATATCGACATCGGCTTCGCCATGGGATTGCTATCCAACCCCTTGCGGGCTCGCGAGCCGCGACTACCCGTATACGAGAGAGTTCGCTCGCCAACCAAAGAACGCTATTCAGACGACGAATACTATCCCTCAGACGATGATTCCGATGCGTACAGTGCAGATCGCTCCCGCAGCAGCTCGAGGAACACTTCCGGCTCCTTCGCCAGCGGCAGCGGCAGTGCCAGCACCCGCCCCATGATCCCTAAGCGGAAGCCAGCCGCTTCGAAACTGCCTCGCTCTGCGTACCCGTACCGACTCCCTGTGCGAGTTGTGCGGTTCGCATCCTTTGTCCTCATAGGCTCTCTCGTCCTCATGATTCTCAGCCTGATACGGGCAAGCCAAGTAGAGAATTGGAAGGTCGCCAATGGCAAGGTTCATGAGCGGCCTAAAGCACCGCCATTATGGGAGAAGTTCCCCTTTCTGGAGAGATACTACGGAGGAATTCGCACGATGGTGCCTTTCCAGGATCTGGTTCCTCAGTATCCTCCAACTCAAGAAGGAGAGACCCCCATTAGCTCCCCCGGCCAGTCGACTCAAAACACAGAGGAGGGTGAGACACACCAAAGAGACGTGCCCAATAGCTTGCCGTGGGACAGCTACCCAACCAGGAATGTGGAAAAGGGCATCAAGGAATGTTTCCTTGACACTCAAGGCACCGTGCGAGTGCCCTCCCTCCAATACTACAATGGGCGTCCACAGGGTTTCCCCCTTCATGTCGTGGGCTCATATGAGTTGCTCAATTTACCTGAGGATGTCTGCTTTGAACGCTATGGACGTTACGGCCCTTACGGCTTCGGCTACTCAATTCGCACTGGTGGCCTTGGTACAGGAGAGCATGGCGAGAACAATGGCTCTGCTCTGGTTTGGGACAACACCCCTCGTGTGGACTTCCGGGCTGTGAATTGGGCTGATGTCCAGCGTCGATGCCTCCAGACTAATGCTGTCCGCTACAAGGAGGCGCCGGCCTTGACACCCAACCCTCACGGCTTCTACAATGCTGGCCCGGAGCCTGCGGGTCTCAACAAGCGGGATTCTGTTGCGCCTCAGGCTGCGCCTGCCGCGCCTGCTGCGCCGTCACCATCGACGGACGCGGGCCCTGCAGCAGCCGAAGCGGCAACCGAAGCTCCCAAGGTTGTCAAGAGTGGCAAGGCCGAGGACACAACCGAGTCTGCGGTCGGCAAGGTATCCAGGACGGCCGTTGTGGTCAGGTGCTGGGATGAGTATCTCTTCCGCGAGGACGACATTGCCAATGTGCGCTCCATGATCACAGAGTTGGCCATGGCATCAGGAGGGAGATACGACATCCACCTTCTCGTCCAAGTAAAGAATGACGCCGCTCATGCCATTTGGGCTGACCACGAGATTTACGAGCAACGTATCAAGGATGTCATCCCGGAGGAGTTCCGAGGGCTCGTTACTCTGTGGACTGAAACCCAGATGCTTGCTTTGTATCAGGGCATGTATGACCTTTACAGCCGCGGCCCGGAGCTGCCTGTTCATGGAGTTTACCGTGGTCTCTCCATGGCCATGCAGTACTTTGCTTACCAGCACCCCGAATACGACTACTTCTGGCAGTGGGAGATGGATGTCCGTTATACTGGCCACTACTACGATCTCTTTACCAAGATCGAAGATTGGGCCAAAGCCCAGCCCCGAAAGGGGCTCTGGGAGCGAAACGCCCGCTTCTTCCTCCCCTCTGTGCACGGCACCTGGGAGGACTTTTCCCACATGGCCAGGGTTCAGAGCGAGATGGGCAACGCAGGAGCTGACAAATTGTTGAAGGGGTTGCCTGGTAGCAAGGGCAAGGCTCCGGAGGACGTGGTAAAGAAGGGTGACCGAGCGATTTGGGGACCTCAGAGGCCTGGGGATGTAGACGATTGGTTCGAACAGCTACATGATCCATCGCCGCCCACATCCTACGAGCGCGATCACTACGAATGGGGCGTGGGCGAGGAGGCCGATTACATCTCTCTCAGCCCCATGTTTGATCCCGAAGGTACTACGTGGCTCCTCAAGGACGACATCACTGGCTTCAACCGCTCTGCACCGTTGCCGCGACGTGCCAACATCATCACCACGTCGAGGATGTCCCGCCGTCTGCTCATGACCATGCACAGAATGACAGCTTTCAAGAAGCAATTCGCTTTCCCTGAGATGTGGCCCGCTACCGTGGCACTACAGCACGGATACAAGGCCGTTGCCGTACCACACCCCGTCTTCGTTGATCGCAAATGGCCCGTCGAGTACATGGCACAAACCTTCAACGGTGGCCAGGACGGGTCAAGCGGAGGCTCGCGGACGAGCATCTTTGGCGAGCGTGAGCACAACATGCATGGCTTGTCCTGGTTCTACAACTCGGGCTTTGCTCCCAATGTGTATCGCAGGTGGCTGGGCCTCAAAGTCAACAACGACGGCGGCGAGGAGTTTGAGACAACAGTGGATTTGAGCAAACAAGGTGAGGGTGTTGGCAACATGCCCGGCGGCGAGGGGAGGATGTGCCTGCCTCCGATGCTCCTCCATCCGATCAAGGACGTGGAGCTTCCAGTTGAGGTTCCTCCGGAAGAGGAGCTAGAAGTGGCCACAACGGTATCAGACCCAGCTTCTTAGCCCGTTGACCCCCTTCCGGCATATTCGGCAGGTTCATATTTGTCTTTGCATTGTTGTAGCGTATTCTCGCAGGGCGTTGAAAGGCGTTAGGATAGATGATGAGACATGTACGGGAAACGACCGTTTCTGGGTCCGCAAATAGGCAGTAATGACCATTCTTACATACTTCCAGTCTCGATCTATTTCTTATGATCCGAGTAGTGGCCTGTGACGTGGTGAGACTGACATTAACCAAGCCATGACATTTCCGTCACCCCATCCTCCCTCTACGTGATCTACCAACACTAAACCCCGGGGTAGTGCAAACAGCTCGGCAATGGGTGGAAGCATGCAGGTCGTAATTGTAAGTGATGTTGCTACTATGTCTAGTAATATCCTGTCCCCCAAGGGCAACGACAGGATTTCACATAGGCAAATGCATGGTCTTGCGCCTGCTCTAGACCAAGTACATGCTCGGCAACCTGCCGAGTTCCAATTCATCCAGACTTTTTGCGCCGACACCATATCCCTTGCCAACAAACACATCAATTGCGCGAAAGTAGTGGTAGTTTCGCCATCTACTTGGCTGCTCGCCGGACTGCTCGCCTCCTTCCCAAACAAATGCGGTAGCCCTCTCAGACGACTCGCTTGACCTCGAAGAAGCGGCGCAGCCACCAGACCTGGAAGACGGACTCTCCAATGACGATGGCAATGACGAAGAGGTTCCACCACTTGACGCGGGAGTTGGTGCTCTCGGCGGTGTTGCGGTGGGTGCGTTCTCGGACGATGATGTAGGCCTGCTCGTCCTTGACCTGGGCGAGGAGCTCGGATAACCGCTTGACTGTTGACAGACTTGGGTTAGTACCACGTGATTATTGGGAAAAGAAGATGGCAATGTGAGTGATTGCTGGCAATATACCTTCGAACTCGAGAGGGTCGGCTGGGACATCACCCTCGCTCACGTAGACGACGCCGTGGACGTTGAAGGAAACCTCCTTGGTGTGAGCGCCCCAGTGTTGGTTGCTGAAGCAGTAGGTGTATTTGCCGTCCACAGTAGCCGTGAAACTGAAGTCGAGGTTGGCTATGGACTTTTGGTTGACCTCGAATTCGCCATCGGGACGTCCTATCTGTTTTCGGAAGCTACATTAGCACCCAGCCCGAAACCCACGTCTCTCTTCTCCTTGAGAATCGAGGACATGGCTACGCCCAGATCGTGTGAACGCACCCAGAAGTCAATGTCCAGGTTGCCCGCGCTGCCAAACTCGCGGTCGCCGACCTGGAAGGTAACGGTCATGCGGTCGTCCTTGTGCAGGCTCTCGTGGAAGCACTCGACGCCGTGGGCGGGCAGGACGATGTTGTGAGCGGCGACGGCGCGGAGGGCCGCGGCGGCCAGCAGGAAAGACTTGGCCGCGCTGAGGAAGTGCATCGTGACCGGCGCGGGTGCTCGAGGGGGTTATCGGTCTTGCAGTATTTCGTGGCTACGGGTTGGAAAGCAATATGCCTTTGTCGGCTCCCCCTTGTATTGGTAGCTTTGGCTTACAACTTTCGCGAACTGACACCTTGCTTGAAAGCCGGTACGTACCTCGAGGGCATGGGTGTTGCTGGCCCGGGCGCAAAGATGGACGGACCCACCGTTTTACCTCGCCGGCATCGAGGAGAAACAGAGCTTCCGAAGACCAGGCACGGACATGGCCGAGGGGACTCCAAGGGGGTTTTGCGAGATACGGGACGGGTACTGGGTGCTTGCTCGTGTAAAGGGGCAAGAGATAAGGTACTGCGGCTGTAGTAGTCCGTTGGCAAAACGCTCAGGCTTCGTGGGAACCGTCGATGCCGTGTTTGGCCACGAACCCTGCTGCTTTCTTCGTTTATTCACATGCCTGGGCACCGGGACGGGGATCTGGTAGGCAATTTACGGTAACCGAAGCTTTATACAGCAACTGACTCTACTTGAATCGGGAATGTGTCGACTTAATCAAGGGACACCTTGGTTATGCGTACACGTCCAACACGCACTTTGTGGAAAGCGTAGTTGGTGAATTGAAAGATAGCGACATGTGTCCACAACGGCCTAACCTGGAATCCTGGATATAAGTCCAAATAGCAAGCGAAGGCAAGAAGGGGAGGGAAAAAAAATTTAAAAAAAATTCAAACATCCAAGAGGCTGTCTCCCTGGACAGTGGCTGCAGGTCCCCCAGGCCCGCTGACCGTCCGCCCCTGCGCCCCTAGGCCAACTCCCCGTATCTCAGCGCCCGATAGGCGTCCCTCAGCCCTCTAGCCTGCCTCTCTCCCGCATCTTCAGCGCCCTTCTCCTAGGCCCGACGATTGATCCCCCCTCCTGGCTGCTAGTCCTAAGCTCTCCCATCTCTCTCAGTCTCTCCTCTACACCGACTTGTCGACTTTCCGTCCTCCACGATTAACACAACCTCGCCATCGTCACCACCCCCTTCCGTGCCCACACCGAGCACCCAGCCCAACGATCAAAGAGTAAGTCTTGCGATCTGCCCGCCATACTCTCTCTCCCTCTGCCTCTCGATCGTGTCCCCCCCCCACGGCGCTGCCCTCCATTCATCGCTTTCGCTTCGAACCTGCTGCCTTGATGCGACTCGCGTGCACCCACACCACCTTGGCTACATGTCCTTTCAGCAGCCAGCAGTCTGTTCCTTTTTGCGCGCCATCCCACCCCCTGGGATCGCCGCTGTGCAAAAACGGTGGCAGCCTAAGGTGGCTTCGATCAGATGCCCACGCAGTCTCCGATCACTTCTACGAGCACGATGCCTACCTGGGACAGGTGTCCTCTGACCCGTCGCGTGGACGCAACTAATCCTTTGGCATCTCTCATCATCCCTCACTCTCCTATGCCATCTCCAACCACGCTGTCCTTGCCGTCCATCACCAAGCCCATATAAAAAAAAAATATAACCCCTCCGCCCTACCTGCTTACTTACGCGTGGCAACTTAGGACCTAATTCTCTTTCCTCTCGACATCACCAATCCCATAATCAATCCATCGCTTCGACTCAGGCCTCGTCGTCGATAAATCGCAATCATGGGTCTCACCTTTTCTAAGATCTTCGATAAGCTATGGGGAAAGAAGGAGATGCGAATTCTGATGGTCGGACTCGACGCCGCCGGTAAAACCACCATTCTCTACAAGCTCAAGCTTGGTGAGATTGTCACTACCATTCCTACCATTGGTATGTCCGCGTCCCGCCGTCGCCCCTCCCCGTTGGACGCAAACACTCACCTAGCAAAGGCTTCAACGTCGAGACCGTCGAGTATAAGAACATCCAGTTCACCGTGTGGGATGTCGGTGGCCAGGACAAGATCCGTCCTCTGTGGAGGCATTACTTCCAGAACACCCAGGGCATCATCTTCGTCGTCGACAGCAACGATCGTGACCGTATCGTCGAGGCCCGCGAGGAGCTTCAGCGTATGCTGAACGAGGATGAGCTTCGCGACGCCATCCTGCTCGTCTTTGCCAACAAGCAGGATCTTCCCGTTCGTTCACCCATTACCCCTCCTTCGACGAACAACATGTCGATGCGTTCTCTCTCAAAACCTTGTCCGCTAACAACCTTCTAGAATGCCATGAACGCCGCCGAGATCACAGACAAGCTCGGCCTTCACAGCCTGCGACAGCGCGCTTGGGTACGTCCTCTCCACAGAGCGCCTCTGCATCCCCCTCCTGTAGCCGTGCGGACCTGCTAACAGATCCTCCACAGTACATCCAGTCTACCTGCGCCACCTCCGGTGATGGTCTGTACGAAGGTCTTGAGTGGCTCGCCACTACCCTGCGAAAGGCTGGACACCAGTAGATGCATCAAGAGAAGCATGCCCTCGATTGTCCCGCGTCTTCTCCACCTGCTCCCTGCTGCATACTATCTATCGTCGGTGTCTCCGAATTCGAGGTGTCGGTTGTAATTGCAAAGTTATCGGTCAACCCAATCGAAATTAGTTCATAAATCATTCTCCGCGTCTTCCATCTCTTCTCTCTCTCTCTCTCTATCTATCGCTAGGTCTGCCGCTCGGCCTTCCGTCGCCTTGCTCCTCCGTGCTGCTTTTTGTGAGCCTCGCCCTCCCTCTTGTGTCTTCAGCTTCTGCCTGGATTTGCCGGTCTCGCCCTTCGACAAAAACGTGCGCGTTGGAACACATTCGCCTTTTTTCGAAGTGAGGATATATGGAGAAAAGGTCTGCTTTGGGAACAAGACCAGGTAGAAAGAGTGTCCTGGCTGGCGGAAATAATTTGTACAAGTCTTGAAGGCAGCCGCGGTTCTACATGGCTCGCAGTCCGGCCCATTTTTTCCTTCTCAATTTCATCTTTATTGGGGTTTCCGCGAAACAATCAATCCATGTAGCAATGTACAGGCAGAGGAATATTCACACAAGGCAACCTCAGAATGGTCCGGCCAGGCAGCTAGCGTACGGCTAAGAGAACGTGTAGGCTTTCGATGAGCGGCATTGATCCGGTGTCTGTATTCCTGAGGTGGTGCTTTGCGACTTAGCCGTGCTGGTATTACATGCTCCTCCACGCAATCTGTCTTGGGGAGATGTGAAAGAACAAGTGACTTGTGCATATCAAGCCTGAATGTGGTTTGCCATACAACGATGTGACCGAACTGTAACATGTGCCAGCCACATGTTCTACAGATGGAGGGGAGAGTTCAGCAGCAGCTTCCTTGTCTGATTGTTATATATTGTCAATTTAGACGGGGTATCAATCACAAGAGTAGAGGATAATATAATAAATACATCTTCAAAGTAGATCCAAACAACGCCGTTCCAATGTCCCATCCGTACACATATTTTGACATATTTTGACACATTTTGATACAGGTCACGACTCGACCAAAATCTCCAAGCCGTCTTCCGCCTCATTCACCTTGACCTCGGCCGTCTCGCCCATCTTGAGCTGCCCCTTGATGATCTTGTCCGCCAGCCCGTTCCCGATCTCGTTTGTGATGAGCCGGTTCAGCGGGCGAGCGCCAAACTTGGGATCGTAGCCTCTGTCGGCAAGCCAGTTCCGGACGCTGTCGGGGACGGACAGGGTGATGCGGCGGTCGTCGAGGCGCTGCTGCAGTTCCTTGAGGCGGATGTCGACGATGTCGCGGATGGCGCTCCTCGCCAACCGCTTGAAGATGATGAAGGAGTCGATGCGGTTGAGGAACTCGGGCGGGTACGAGTTGCCCACGACGTCCATAACGGCCTCGCGGACCGACGGGTCGATGTCACCGTCGGGCGTCTCCTTGTACGGGTGCAGGTGGTTCTGGCCGACCAGGATATCTGCGCCCAGGTTGGAAGTGAGGACGATGATTGTGTTCTTGAAGTCCACCTTGTGGCCCTGGGCATCCGTCAGATACCCCTCGTCGAGAACCTGCAGCAGCAGGGCCGAGATGTCGCGGTGCGCCTTCTCAAATTCGTCAAAGAGCAGCACGGCATACGGCTTGCGTCGCACCGCCTCCGTCAGCTGTCCGGCATCTTCGTACCCGACGTAGCCCGAGGGGGCCCCGATCAGACGGGAAATGGTGTGCTTCTCCTGAAACTCGGACATGTCGAAGCGGACGACGGCGGACTCGGTGGAGAAGAGGAACCCAGCGAGCTTCTTGCAAAGTTCCGTCTTACCGACGCCCGTCGGACCCAGGAAGAAGAAGGAAGCCAGGGGACGGTTCTCGCCACTCAGGCCAGCGCGCTGGAGCCGCACGGCATTAGAGACGGCCTTGATCGCCTCGTCTTGTCCCTTGACGGCCTGCTGCAGCGTATCCTCCATGTGGACCAGCTTCTCAATGTGCCCGGATGTCAGTTTCGTGACGGGGATGCCGGTGATTCTCGAAACCACATTGGCAATATCGTCAGCAGTGACCGAGTCGTGGATCAGAGTATCCTCCTCCGCCTTGGAGGATTCTCCGTCAGTCGGAAGCTTCTGCTCTAGAGTCGGAATGACGCCAAATCTCAATTCAGAGGCCCGGGCGAAGTTGCCGCTTCGTTGGGCCTGCTCCAATTCGAACTTGGCCTTGTCTAGGTCTTCTTGAACCTTTTTCACGGAGTCGATTTCCGCGCGTTCTTTGTCCCACCGAGCGTTCAGAGCAGAAATCTCCTCGTGATACTTCTTGAGGTCTTGCTCAAGCTTCTCCCGCCGTTCTCTACTAGCCACATCGTTTTCCTTGCGCAGACTCTCCAACTCGATTTGAACCGTCATGATCTTGTGGTCGAGCTTCATGATGTCTTCAGGTTTGGACTCGTGCTGCAGCTTCAAATGACTGGCCGCCTCATCCATCAGATCAATGGCCTTGTCTGGGAGGTAGCGATCGGTGACATATCGGTTGGACAAGGTGGCTGCGGCAACCAGCGCACCATCGCTGATGCGCACACCGTGATGAACCTCGTACTTGTCCTTGATGCCACGTAGGATGCTTATCGTATCTTCGACGGAAGGCTCGTTCACAAGGATAGGCTGGAATCTGCGAGCCAACGCCACATCCTTCTCAATTTGTCGATACTCGTTCAGCGTCGTAGCACCACAGCATTGGAGCTCACCACGTGCCAACGCGGGCTTCAACAGATTGGAAGCATCAATAGACCCTTCCGCCTTGCCAAGTCCCAGCAGTATGTGCAGTTCGTCGATGAAAAGAATGACCTGGCCCTCGGCCTTTTGTACCTCGTCTAGAACCTTCTTCAGGCGCTCCTCGAAATCACCCCTGAACTTGGCGCCTGCTATAAGGGATCCGAGGTCCAGGCTGACCACTCTTTTGTTCTTGATACTTTCCGGGACATCGCCGCGCACGATGCGTAGGGCTAGCCCTTCAAGTACTGCCGTCTTTCCTGTGCCGGCGTTTCCGATGAGGACCGGATTGTTCTTGGTTCGTCTCGACAATATCTGGATGGTCCGCTGAATCTCCGAGTCCCTTCCGATGACCGGATCTAGTTTTCCATCTCGGGCCCGTGCCGTCAAATCAACTCCGAACTGTTCCAGCGCAGGCTTCTCCTCCTCATTGCCCAGGTTCATGCGGTGGGTTCCACCAGGCGGATGCGGGCGGCCGCTAGCATAGCTGCGTGTGGCTACAGTGGGAAGAGGTCGCAAGAGTGTCGTGCGGTAAGCTTGGTTCGCAAGTACTCGAGTGAGAGGGCGTGCATTTCTGACGGACGCCCCAGCGATGCGCTGCGCTGACGACAATATATGTCTTCTAGCTTGCATCGTGTTGGGTGGTAGTTCCCGCGATGACCAGACTGTATGTTGGGATGAGTTTGGTGTGTGGATTATTAGGGATGAGAAAGATAAAATAAAATAGAAACAAAATCGTTATTCGTACACGTTTTCGGTGAGAAGTATCAGCGTTGAAACGTCAACCCGCCTTTATCTAACCCGAAGGCTCCAGCCACCCAGAAATTCCATGACGCTTGAAGCTTCTTCTCGCATCTTCGGCCATCGTCGGGTTTCCCCAGAGTGGAATGCCTCTTTTATCTTATCATCACGTGCCTCCAGCCCCCGTGTTGGCCAGCCCGGGTGGGGTGGCTTAGAAGCCTACGTAGCCCCCAAAGCGGCTAGTGCCAGAGGGTTCACATTTCTGCTTCCCACAAACTCGCTAGCGGCAATCACAAGAATTCCCAACTTTTCCTGGCCTGTGAGCATCATTTCGAAGTTGTCTTCCCTCTCCCTTCCTTACCCACCCAATTAACGACAACCCCAGCAGGAAGGAAATATCACCAACCATGTCGGCGAAGCCCACGTCCAAGAAGTTCGGGAAGTCGACCCGCGAGGTGCCCGCCGCCGCCGACAAGGCCAAGAAGTGGTACCCTGCCGACGATGAGAGCGAGCCCAAGGAGGTGAGTTGTTGTCGTTGATGCGCCGCCCATGCCCGTTGCAACCCGTGTTGGAGGATGTTTTCGGAGAGCCAGACGACGGAACGAGGACCTGGGAGGCCGAGGTGACAATTGGACGGTGTGGCTGGACCAGAGGGAAACCCGGTATCAAGTGCACCACGCCGAAGCCTCAACCTAGGCCTCTGCCGTCTCGATACTGCGATATACGAATACCGATGAACCGGCTTACATCCTCCCACGGCGCACAATATGGCTTCTTGAGATTCAAATCAGTTCGATATGTTTACTTGGAGGGGCTCCTTGCTAATGTGCTGCGTCCTCAGGTCCGCAAGGCCGTCCGCCCCTGGGCCCCGCGAAAGTCGCTGCAGCCTGGTACCGTCCTGATCCTCCTCGCCGGCCGCTTCCGCGGCAAGCGTGTCATCCTCGTCAAGGCTCTCGACCAGGGCGTCCTGCTCGTCACCGGCCCCTTCAAGATCAACGGCGTTCCCCTCCGACGAGTCAACTCCCGATACGTCATCGCCACCTCCTACAAGGTCGACGTTTCGGGCCTGGACCAGAAGAAGGTCGAGGAGATCTCTCAACCAAAGTACTTCACTGCCGACAAGGCCAAGGAGAAGGCCGGCGAGGATGCTTTCTTCAAGCAGGGAGAGAAGCCCCAGGTACGTAAACACTTGATGAGGGGTGGGAGGGAGACGTCCACATCGCACGATCGCTAACCAGCCTGGCTTATAGAAGAAGGAGGTCAACAGCTCCCGCGCGGCGGACCAGAAGGCTATTGACAAGGCCCTGATCGCCAACATCAAGAAGGTCGACATGCTCGCCAGCTACCTGGCCAGCTCTTTCAGCTTGCGAAAGGGCGACAAGCCCCATGAGATGGCCTGGTAGACGGTTATAGTCTTCTTGTGTCTGAAATGGGGTTTTATTTTTCCAAACACGGATGGAGCGAGGTTCGACGACGGGCAGTAGAACGGGCAGGGTTTCCGATATGGGCTGGTTTGGCCCCTTGCATTTGGAAGTCGACGGCATCGGTCACATTTGGCGTCTGTAATCAGGTTTTACAGTCAAAAAGAACGAACAAAGCAAACACAATGAGTATACCAGGCTTCCGGTGAGAGGCTGTGATGACACGTCAACTGGTTCCTCATTGAGTGATTTCTCGTTTCTGTGCACCTGTGAGGAGGCTTCACCTGCAGCCGGTCTACGGGGAAATCCTGCTCGTCATTGTCACTGTGTGCTTCTCTCATCATTGGTTCATAAAACAAGCGCCTTGAATTGACTTCTCCCCTGTTTCTACATGCAATTTGTGTGCCAAACCATTGCAAATCAACATTTCTCTATCGCGCCAAGATGCCGAGTGCGATGTATATAATCTTACAGTTGTCTCTCAGCCCAGCTCTGGACCATGCCCTCGAGCGAGGCGTCGTAGTGCTTGATCGAAACCTTGCCCGAGTCCTGGTCCAAGGTGGTATTTGCTTGGACAAAGACCTTACGAGGCTGCTTGTTCTTTAGAACAATGTCGCGAACCTTGGTGCCCCAGAAGTCTAAGCCAACGGTGGTCATATCGACGTAGAACTTGTTTCCGGTTTCGACGTCTGCAGTCGACTTGTACACGTGCAGCTTCTGCAGATACTTGCCGACGGCTACATCCGTATGAGGATCAGCCAGCTTCCAATCGGAGCAGTTTTAACATACCTTCGCGTCCAGCAGTAAGAATCTTCGAGCGATCAAGCTTGATAGTCAAATCGGAAAGGTCGTCCTTCTCATACTCCAGCTTGCAGAAATCATCCCCGGCTTCAAGGAAGCACTTGAGGATAGAGAACCGAGCCTGGCTATGAGCTTGTCCCCATTTCTGACTCTTTGGGTCCCACATCTCGAGGGAAGCTAGGCCAGCTCGAGCCATCGAGAGATAAGATACATAGAGGATATCTCCTGCCTCGCCGTCGATGTCCACGTTGCCGTCTCCAAAGCCGAAGATCTTAAGCACGGGGAATTCGCAGCTCAGGTACATAGCGACAAGCTCTGCACGGCATTCCTCGTACGAGGCGGCGATGCTTCCAAAAACAGATCCCCATGTCTGGCCTGGCTTGTACCAAGTCGTAATGGGCTTCTGTGTAACAGGGCTGACGGGAGGGTTCTCTTTGTCGAAGTTGTAGGTGCCTGGCGAGGTCTCTTGCAGGAGCTTGCCGCAGCCATGACCTTGGTGTGTTAGTGCCATATGCTTGGATTCGGTTGATTGTCCAGAAGCTTACCTGTAAGTTCGTGCAGCCCAACCTGGACCTCGAATGATGCATCACGGTACTTCTGGTAGGTTTCCAGATCCTCGTCTCGGATAAAAGGGATCTTCTCGTTGGGAGCCTTTGCACTCATGACGTTGCCCAAAGAGACGTTCTTGAATCCTTCAGTCTGGCGAATGTCGTCGTAGTTGGGGCTGCGCCAGGTTAGCACATAAGCATGCGGCGGCAGACGGAATATTTACATGTTAATTCCGGCAGGAATTCCCGAGCCTAATAAGCAGCCATGTTAGCAGTTATAAAAGGGTTTCAAGCACGATGTCTGCTACCTCCAAATGTCAGGACTTCGAGAGACGTAAAGTCTGGCGACAAGAACTTGTCCTTCTCAAAGTCTTTACCCCACGGCAACAGAGGAATGAGTGAGGGAGCTGAGGCAACGAGCTCGCCGAATGCACGGGTTCGTTCGACTAGAAACCCGTTGTTAGTACAGCTTCCGCATCCAGCATGAGTAGAAAGCGCATACGGTTCACCACTGCGAGTGGTAAGTCAGCATAGTTCATGAAAATGCCGGTTCGTCTAGGGGCGTCACTTACCTGACGCAAAGCCTTCCCACTCGCCGCGGACACCGGCCGGGTCTCTATACGTCTCAATGAAGCCAATGTTGGACTCGACCATGGGGCCCTTGTCCTTGATCCAGAAACGCTGGCTGTCCTTGAATGCCTCCAATGAGCCTGTCTCGAAGGACTTGGCATATGCAAGATGCATCTTGTTCTGAATGTCATTATCTGCGTTGACAGCAGCCTGAGATATGTACTCGGTGATGGCTTTCATTTCCTCGGAGTGATCTCCGTACACGAGCCTGATTGTCTTGCCCTTTAGCAGACCATCTTCAACGGTGAACTCTGTATCCTTGCCAACGTCACCTCCCTCAGCTGGGATGCTCGTGGTTGCCGAGGCAATGAGGATTTCGAAGGTGCCGCCCTGGCTCTTCCGTAACCGGGTGTTCTCGGGGAGGAGACCTTTCTTTTCCATCCAAGATGACACGGCCTCAATCTCGCTCTGGGTGATGTCGGGTGAGTCTGGGTAATACGTGGTCATGTGCCCAGCATCGGGAAAGCCAAGGTGCAACAGGGCAGCATTGTCAGAGCTGAATATGGCACCGTTGGTGGCTTCATAGAACTTGGAGGCTTCGGGCGAGGTGGCCGCCAGGGCAGCAACGCTCTTCTCCGAGCATCTAGGGATGAACTTGGAATCGCCAAAGCTCTTGTAGTTTCCTAGGTTGCCGAGGAACATGACGGCATATTCGAGGAAGCGGGTTACCTCGCTCTCCTCGATGCCGGCCTTGCTAGCCAGAGAGCTCCAGTTCCCACCGGAGCTCTTGTGTAAAGCAATGATGAAGTCATAAAGCGGCTCAGACTCGGGGGAGAGCTGCCGCAGAACAATTCTTGTGCCGGCAAACGAGGCCCTGCGAAGCAACCGTCAGGATACCGGCGTTCCAGGAGAGGGTTTGCACGGATTGAGAGATGACTGAGACTGGGATGATGAGAAAGAAACTCACTTGCTGATGAAGTGAGCATAGCGTTTCTGCTTGTCGTTTAGAGGCTCAAAGTGCTTCTCGATTTCGAGGCGAACAACCGAAGGCGGCTGGTCCGCGAGATAGTGGGTCAAGTCCTGGGTCATTATGGCGGATGAGGAGTATCTCGGTAGGCCGGAAAATCTGGTGAAGCTGGGAGACAAATGTCTGGGTTTCAGGGGTGCGAGTCTCAACGAAGGCAGTCTTCGGAGAAGAGTAGGTGAGGAGAGGAAAGTCATGTAGGCGGGATCTACCTTGGCTGAGGTAGCCCTTTAGGGTGATGCACCTAGGGTCAGAGGGTATTAGGCGGGCACCTTCGCGCAGGGAACTTCGCGGATAGGTACTGTTGGAAGAGTTTGACGGCATACAGCAGGAGCTTTCGATGTCACACTACTAGGCCAGCAGGCACATTGCAGGCCACCTATCGAACTGCTTACCTGGTAGGCGGTCGGCAGGGCAGCCATCATAGGGCCGGGCCACTGAAGGTGGGGAAAGACCATGTTCCAAACTGAGAGCTAGGTACTCAGGTACCTCTACCCCGAGGTTCTAATGTCTGAGGCCTTAGGCATCCGTACTAAGCACCTAGTAAGATAGGCCTGAATGCATACAAGGTCTGTACCGTTTGCTCACCTCAAGATCGTTGGCAGCGCAAGTAGTACTCGGGGAGGCTCACGATTAGTACAAAAAAAAAAAAGGAAAAACCAAAGAAAAAAGAGAGAGAAAAAAAAGAGAGAAAAACAGTTGGACTTGCAGGAACGCTACCTAGTAATTGCGGTTGCACAAAACCGTGGTGCCTGCAGCGTGCCTCATTGGGAAAGTGCGAGACGAGTTTTTGGGACATTGCATGAGTTGGTCACGCGAGACGGAATCACATTCTACTCGTTCGTTTGGTTCGACAACACTCGGTACCGGTGGCCATGAATGTTTCGGCGTACAATGCGGACTCGACGCGGGGTAATGGACGACAGCCCGCCAAGGTCATTGCCGCATCACACCAACGAGGCGAGACGCGCAGCCATGTAGTGGTGGACGATGTCCACCAGGGCGCGGGATCCCGCAGCGGGACGAGAAACACCACAGGACCCTTTTCATCGCGCCTCGTATCCTGCTAAAGCGCATTGCCGGTGCCTAAACGGAAGCTGGGTGAGCAGCCGGGGCGGTGAGGGCGCCAAACTCGCGCTACCAGAGCCAAGATATGCACAGGGGCTCACACATGGTTTCCCCATTCGATTATCGGTCAAGATCACCTCCGATTGCTAGGCGACGCTGCATGGAAACGGATGCGTGCAGAAGATGGAGTCGGCATGGCTCTTCCTCAGCAGCGTCGGGCTGTGCTTCACCGCCGCGGAGGGTCCCCGTGCTCGTTTCAGCTGCATGTTGCCCACGGCAGACCTTGAAAATAAGTGGCCGTGGCCATGAGTAATATTCCCGCTGACGCGGGTGAGAACCACACAAGCTGAACAAGTCAGTGCCCACCTCGAGGTCGGATCCAGCTGTTTCTCTTCACAACGTTCTCCCAGTAGTGGCTCGCGCGGCCTTTATTATTAACCTTTGGAAAGTTAGTCGGCACAGCCTCTCCGGTTCGACGTGACCATGACGGTGTTGGGATAGCCGGAGAAGCCGGGCCGCTTCCGGAGGCGTCTAGCTGGGACGGCGTCACGAGAATATACAACGGACCGACCGCGGGCCTGGCGCTGTGCCCCACGCAATTCGTGCGGTATTAGCAGAAGGCTTGGCCCCTATTCCCCGTCACATCGATGTCACGCTGTGGGATGGGAAAGTGCGCGAGAGGAAAAAAAAAAAAAGGACGCGATGTGCTATTTGTTACGAGGTGACATGGCGTCCCACTCCGGGAAGCCCCTAGAACAAGTTGGCGGCCCGGGGCAGCTCTTCCCTCGCCTTTCCTGTTCTGTCGTTCAACGTAACGTCATAGGGATCGTGCTGCGCCGCTCGCCCACTCGGATCCAACATTCGGCAGAAGGCTCGGGAGCCTGCGTGACTGTCTCGATGTAGCATTCTTGGGGACACGGCCAGCAGCAGCCTCCTGCATTGCAGTTCCCGCAAGCCAATGGAGAGAAACCGCTTTTTTTTTTCTCCGGGCATGGGCTTTCTCTGACTTCTGCCCCCCAAGCACGTCCCAGTGCTGTGGAACCATGTTTCGCTAGCAAGGAAATCCGGCGTGGGATATGCAAGGGTGGCAGCCAGTTAACCCGCCTTTTTCGAACAAGGGGGGGGCGTCACGACGAACAGGCATGACCACGTCGTCCTTGTTCATGACAGCCTCCAACTGCTTGATTCACTGCTTTCTTGGTGCGTCTACTTGTTCCGTCTTTGCCGAAACTCCGCGGCCGCCTCAGCTAAACTCTTGTCCTTTGCGGTTTGTCCTTTCTATCTCCATGTGCCTTGTTGAGGTTCTGCACCCAATCAGATTATTAAGCCGCCAGCCCTATGAACATGGGAGAAGTCACGATCAGCAACGACCTGGGCAGAATAACAGGGCAATGCAAACGATGGGCGTTGTTTCATTTGCTGCTCCCCCAAATCGGTAGCCTCGTGACAATGTTGCATACCCTTTTTTCTGTCACCCCATGGAGCCGCGTTAGTCCAGCAGGATTCAATTTCTCCAGAAGTGACCCCCACCCTTTTTTCCCACTCGCCTTCTCATTGGGGTTGTTTGGCTCGATGAAGAAGAGGCTGCCTACCCATTCCTGGCTACGAAGGTATGAAGGAAGTCCCAGTAATAAGAAGGTTCCCGGGGTCCGATGAATCAAGAACGAGGAAACATTCCAAGCCTTTCTCTGCGCCTCCGTACGAGAGCAGAACTGACATATATATGTACCTGGAGCCCGCTGCATCCCCTTTCCCGCTCAGTTTTCACCCGACCTGCTTCACACCCTCTTCGGTATCGACTTTGCCTTACCTAACCTTACATAAAGCTACCTTAGTCCGACTGCACCTCGCCGTCATCCGGCCATCCACCCCCAGGTTTTTTTTTTTGTTTGCTTTCCCACCCCTGAATCACGCCCAGAAGAGCCTGATGCACCACTGTCCCAAATTGGCCTTCCTGCTGCATCAATCCCAAAAGTGATTCCCTCTCCTGACCCTCCCTCGGCACCTTTGCTCGCTGGCTCTCCTTGGTTTCCAATTCCGCATAAGACCCTCCTTCTCCCTACCACGGCAATCATCATTCGAGGACAAGGTGGTCAGCCTGCGTGTTTCTACTTAGACGAACCTTCCAGCCGCCAGCCCCCGGGTCATCTCTTGCTCAACCAAGGCACGGCCAACCCATCTCTGCTGTGTGGCAGAACCCGACGCTTACGGCCTACTCGGAGCACGACGTCCCTTTAGTGTAGCCGTTGAGATTGATCAAACGCGGGCTCCGTGACCTTCGTCACTGACCTTTGTCCCATTCGACCTCCGTACAGGCACCATTCTTCGCCTGTTCCATCCCAGGCACCGTGTGTAACCGTCTTGCCTGCACGAAGCCTCGCGTCAGCCTCCCCTCATTGTCACCCCCAAGGACACACCGGATCTACTCTTCTCTGCTCCTTTCCCCTACTATATATTAAGGCTGTTATTTCCCACCCCCTTCTCCCTCCGTCATCCTCGCCTGGAGGCTTCTTCGACAATGCTTTCCTACGACTCTCCAGTTTCCGTCAACGGGCAACAGCGCCACCACACCGACTCATTACAGCAGGCCATCAGCGGCTCGTCCAGCAGCTCCGCCATGTCTGCCCCCAAGGCTGCCTCTTCCTCACTACCACGCACCGGCAGTCTGGAGCCAGACCGTCACATATGGCTGGTAACAGGGCCAGCCGGCTGCGGCAAGTCCACCGTGGCCAAGGATCTGTCCCAACAGCTACAATTGCCTTTCATTGAGGCCGACGAGGTACGCTGCGCAAGCTGCTGGGTGGACTGGGCAGGGTCCAGATGACTAGCATTGAATTGAATCGAGTTGATGTGCCTGAAGAAAATTAAGCTAATGCCCCATTACAGTACCATCCCGCAGCCAATGTGGCAAAGATGAGCAACAACCAGCCTTTGACCGACGCGGATCGCTGGGATTGGCTCATTGTCCTCCGAGAAGAATCCATGAAGCGGCTTCAGCAGGGTGCCAAGGGCGTTGTCCTGACCTGCTCCGCCCTCAAGCGCAAGTATAGAGACGTCATCAGGGTTGCTGGCTACTACGACCCCCATATCTCAGTCCACTTCATATTCCTTGATGCCACCGAGGAGCTCCTCCTGGACCGTGTCGCCCGCCGCCAGAACCACTACATGGGCGCCGGCATGGTTCACAGCCAGTTCGCCGACCTCGAGCGGCCTGGCGCCGACGAACCCGATGTCGTCAGCGTCGACGTGAGCGGCACAGAGAAGGAGGTGCTCGAACTCGCGCGCACCCAAGTACAGGCTATCCAGGCAGCACAGTCATAGGATCAGTCACGGGGAAAGAAGCACTTGAGAGGCCTAACTGCGATACAGTCAGACAGCTTCAAGATGGTGAATCTCTAGAGATGGGACTGTTTGCAGCACTGCAGCTTTCCTTGCGTGCCACGAGGTCTACAGTTGTGGGCATTTCTTTTCCCCGTTGGTTCAGATCTATCCTGTCTTGTCTTGTCTACCTCGGATTTTTGTATGTCGGAGGACCTATTATATCAGCGCAAAGCAAGGCGTAACAGGAATTGGGCAGATCGGCGTTACGGCCGAGCCACGAAGCATGCACGTTTTCCCCCTCGTCATGACAATTTCCTTGCTCAATACTATACAGTGACATAGTATAGCATGACCCAGTGGTCCTCGGACCGTAACTTGCTGGGCAAATGTAACCTATCCGGACGACCACGATCCACCGTGCATACATGTTAACCTCTGTCATTGACTCGTCAAGCTCCTCTACTCCCGGTCGGCGGTGGGTTTGCTGCTACGTTATTATGGACGATTCTGTCAGCCCTGACAATTGGGTAACTCGGATTGGGCAGAGCGGTCGATTCGACGCCGCTTCCGCTCTTCCAAGAGGGAATTAATGGCTTATGTTCCCCAGGATCATCAGGTGGCCCTCCATGCATGCATGTACGGCAACATGCGGGGGCCAATGAGGGCAGGCTTTGACGCGGGACACCTAGGAGGGGGCAAGTGGAGGGCTGTCCTGCGTGGCCTGAAGGCAGAAGGGAGGTCAGGCGCACTGCCAACTCACCCCCCGTTTACCTCAGATGCATGACCATGACGTCGGGTTCCTCCACCACCCTCCGCACGACCTCGGCGGCGCGCGCCATGGTGGCGCCATCGACGACCCTGTGGTCCGCGCTCCAGCTAAAGTTACAGACCTGCTTCTTGACGACGCGGTCGTGCTCATCGAAGGCGGGAACGGTGCGCATGCGGCCGACGCCCAGGATGGCCACCTCGCGCTCGACGATGACGGGGCTGAGATAGGTGCCGCCAATGTTGCCGATATTAGACACCGTGATGGTGCCGCCGCTCATGTCCCTGGGGCTGAGCTTGCCCTGCAGCGCGAGGCCCTGCAGCCGCATCAGCTCGGACGCTATGGCCAGGATGTTGAGCGAGCCGACGTCCCTGATGACCGGGACGACAAGCCCCTGCGGCGTGTCCATGGCCACGCCGATGTTGTGCTGCGACCGGAGGGACAGGGATGGCTTCCCGGACGCGGCGTCGACGTCGACGCGCGCGTTGAGCACGGGGAACTGGTACAGCGCCAGGGACATAGCCTTGATGACGAACGGCAGGTACGACAGTTTGCCGGGCTGGCCCTCGGGCGCGGGCGACTGCGCCAACACCCGGTTCAGGCGGCCGCGCAGCTCGACGAGGCTCGACATGTCGACCTCGTCGGCGTACAGGAAGTGGGGGATGCTGAGGGACCGGGTCATGGACTTGAACATCTGCTGCTGCATGTGCGACAGCTCTACTCGCGTCTCCGTCTGCTGGCCGGCGGCGGCGGCGGCCTGGATACCGTTGCCGGGAGCGTGCGGTGCGGCGGGTTGCTTGGGCGCGTCTCTGTCCTGGATGTACTTGTAGATGTCTTCCTTCAGGACCCTTCCGTCCTTTCCTGTGCCGCTCACGTGCTTTATGTCGATTTCCTTCTCCTTGCAGAGATGTCGGACCGCAGGCGTTGCAAAGGTGGCGTATTTGCCATTCGGCCTGGTCTCCTCTGACACGCCCTGCTCTGTCCCATCCGACGTTGACGTCTGTTTCTCGGAGATTGGTTCGGAAGCTGGGATGGACGGTGGCTCATTGTCCTTTGGAAACTCCGGGGCAGCCAACGTCTCGGCAGCCGCGGGCTCGTCAACGCCGCCCTGGATGTCGATGTCCACGAAGGGCTTGCCCACCTTGGCCATCTCCCCAGCCTCGTAGTATAACTTCTTGACGGTGCCCGTGAAGCGGCTCGTGATTTCGACTGAGGCCTTGTCGCTCTGCACCTCGCACAGCGGGGAGAACTCCTCGACACGAGCGCCGGGCTCGACGAACCACTGAATCACCTCGCACTCGACGATGCCTGTAGTTCTGTTAGTATTTTTGCAGTCCGACGCAGTTGAAGAGGTCACCCCCACCTTCTCCTATGTCAGCCAGTAACACCGGCTTTAAAGCCCAAAGGGCTCTGGAGTCCGTAAACCATCGTGACGAGCGGGGCAGGTTCGTGTTGTTGAGGATGGCCGCCCTTGATGCACCCTTGGAGGCGTGCCAATGCCGTTGCAATACTCTAGATCCGCGCTGTAAAAACATTTTATCTATACTCAGAATACAAAGTTCCAATAGTTTGGCTCGAATTGAAGAGACATTGACATGGGGAGAATATAACGTTCATTGTGTGCTGCCAGCCGAAGCATGGCTTGTATCGGCATTGTGTCATGGGCCGTCCTGCCCCGCGGATAGCCGAACCTGGGGTGGAAGCCGAACAGTGGTGGAGCCCTTGTTGGTGGATATGCAAACTCCGTCTTGGCTGCCATCAGCGTGTGAGCACTGCCTTGGCCGTATCATGGGTTTGCCCATATTTCTCACTGGACATGACTGCAAAGAATCAATCATTAGTATCTTCCTGGCCCGTCTTGTCAGCTGTGTAGGTAAACGCCGGCCGAGCCATGGATAATGGCTGATCACTGCGAAGAAAAAGCCCTAGGACCCGCCGAGGGCAGTGGAGAAAAAGTGTACAATCAAGCACCGTGCATGAAACGATAGCACTGTGCATGATCAACCGCGGGTAATTTGATGCGATCTTATGCGCACTGTACCTCAAAAATCATCACGACAGGGGAACTCGACGTCCCATACCGACCACAACCTCACGATCGCACCAAGCGCTATGGCATCACGGAAGCTGGGCACGGCTCTGCAGGCCATCCCAAGACGCTCCCTGACCTGCACACTCTGCCAATGGCGCCGCACCTTCGCGGCGACAGCCCTGCGGCCGGCGACGACGCAGAAGCCCGGCACCGGCACCGAGATGGACCCGCGAGCCGGCATCGCGGGCACCCCCATCGAGGCGCCCCGGAGCTACGGCAAGCGCACCGAGGGCACCTTCACGCCAAAGCCGCTGCCCCGGCCGATCGGCATGCCGCTACCCCCGCGGGTTGGCGAGAACACGGGGCTGGACCACAGGACGCTGAAGCAGCGGCGCGAGGACTTTGTTGACTACGAGAAGCACGTGGCCCGGCGGAAGGAGCTGTAAGTTGCGTGCCGTGCCTTCTCTGCTCATCCAGTTGAAGGGCTTCTTTTGCTGATCCAGAAACCCGGGGCTACAGCACAGCGCAAATGTCAAGGCCGTACTTCCGTGACTGGGGCAACCTCCAGTTCCACGAGGGCAAGTCCTTTCTCGCGCCTCCCCGTCTCTTCAAGGCCGAAGTCTCTCTCTTCTTCCCCAACCTCTACGGCCGAACGCTCCTCAAGACGGACAAGGACCCGCGGGACACGACGCCGCTGCTCCGGGGCAAAGCCTCGGTCGTGTCCATCTTCAGCAGCCAGTGGGCCGAGCAGCAGGCCAACTCCTTCATCTCCAAGGCGGCGAATCCGGCGCTCCACGAGCTCGTCGCGCAGAGCAGCGACATTGCGCAGGTCGTCCGCATCAACTACGAGGACAACGCCGGCAAGGCCTTGATGATCAAGCTGTTCATGGGGTCGCTGCGGAGGCAGTTTGCTGAGAAGGACTGGGACAAGTACTATCTGGTGCAGCGCGGCGTCACCGACAACATCAGAGAGTCGATTGGTCTGCTGAACAGCAAGGTCGGCTACACGTATATTGTGGATCAGCACTGCCGCGTCCGCTGGGCCGGCAGCGCTACCGCTCACCCGGAGGAGCGCGAGAGTCTTGTCAGGGGGTTGAAGAAGGTCGTCGAGGAAATCAGGAAAGAGGCCGCGCTGCCAGCTGCGGCAAGGGAGACGCTCGCTTCCAAAAGGCTGATTGAACAGACAAAGATGTGAATTCCTCCATGGTTCCTCTCCTCTCCAGGAAGAGTTGGGTAGTGTAGAGGCTTTATAGACTGGCACGAATACTGTACAATAGAACGCTGATACCCCTGTCCCCGAAACGCCAGTCCGCATGCTATATGAACCCAACTCATAGAAAGAACCAAAACACAACAAAGCAAAAGGCGATGAAGCTCCCCATTATGATGCCGTCCCGCCTCTTCTTGGCCGATATCCTCCCGATGATGGAGTTGATGCCCGGCACCTTGCTCGCGGCGAGGGTGATCCTGCGGTTTATGCTGGCCAGCGTCTCCCGCTGCATGACGAAGCTGTCGTTGACGGCGTACGCCTGGCTCAGGATGCTATCCGTCATGCTGTGGCTGTTGTCGACGCGGTTGCGCTCGTCGAGCATGTACTCGGCCTCGGCCGCCTCGGGGTTGTTGGCGCGGTACTCGCTGATGTCGGACCGCACGTTGGTGAGCAGGTTGGCGCGGTCGCGCGCCTGTTGCAGCGTGGACCGCAGCCGCGCCAGGTCACGCTTGTGCGAGGAGAGCTTCTCGCGCAGCAGCGAGAGGTTGTTCTGCTTCAGGGCCGACGAGGTGAGGGATGCTTCCGAGTCGAGCAGCCGCGCGAGCTGAGTGACTGTGGTCTCGCGCTATGCCGATTTAACGCCATCAGCTATGCTTTGTTCACCATTGATAATGAGCAGTATGAGCCCGAACCTTTTCTAGCAGCTCTTCAATCTTGCCCTCTGTTTCTCTCTCCTCCTCTGTTGGCTTCGGCGGTATGTTGGCCGCCGTCGAGAATTGCGAATACGTGTGGAACAGACTCTCCGTCTACCGTAGGCACTCCATCAGCGCCCATCTCCAGGGCGTGGAGGAGTATTCGTAGTAGTAGCTCACCTGTGATTCCAGCGTCCTGGCTTGCTGCCGGAGCTGCGTCCAGCCCGTGGTTCCCGAGGAGGCGGACATTGCGGATGTGATGCTTCCAAGTAGGCTCTAATAAATCGCCAGCTTCCGGGGGAAACAGGACCCTACATCTGGCTACGTAACCAGGGGAGCAGGCAAGTTGCCGTTTCGGGGGACCCGCACGGCTGCTCTCACCGCCCGCCCCCAACTTCTCAAACAGAAACAGTCACGAGCCACTGCACGTGATCCGACGACATCAGGGGACTAGAACTTCTCCCCACCAACCAATCATAAATTGCCAAATCCTCGCCGAAACCCACAAATTGCCTATCTAGCCTGGTCGCACATATCCAAGCCCTAGGGCAATTTTTCATACTCCCGGCAAACCCTCACCAATTTCCAGAAGTCTACCTACGAACTTATCGCGACACTGGACGGTCCCGGTCGAGGCTTCACTTCAGCTCATTCATTCGCCAACGCACTTCGAACCACCCCCCGAAGATTATCACAATGGTGAGTTTGAGCGCCCGTCTTCCCTCGTTTCATAGCGATTCGATGCAGCAGCGGATGCAACCCTTCGATCCGAGACTCTTGGTGCTGGGGATGCCCTTTCTCCCCCCCTCCAATTATTCAGCGTTGAATTCACGATAATCCCCCCACCACTGCCTTGCGCAAGAGAGACCCATGTCTCCCATATTCGACATGGGCTGCGGAAGGGAAATCGAGTGCTAACTTGGTTTTCATTAGTCCTCCGGCAAGGTGAAGGCTGGTCAGCTTTGGACCAAGAACAAGGATGATTTGACGAAGCAACTCGGCGAGCTCAAGCTGGAGCTCGGCCAGCTCCGCGTGCAGAAGGTTGCTTCTTCCGGCACCAAGCTGAACAAGATGTGAGTCTCGAAATCGACGTCAGGCTGATCCCGGGTTGGACATGCGAACGCTCCAAGAGACATCGGAGGCTAATGGACAATCTGCATTTAGCCACGACCTGCGCAAATCCATCGCCCGTGTCTTGACCGTCATCAACGCCAAGCAACGCGCCCAGCTGCGCCTGTTCTACAAGAACAAGAAGTACGCACCGCTCGACCTCCGCGCCAAGCAGACCCGCGCCATCCGCCGCCGTTTATCACCCGAGGACAAGGCCCGCGTCCTGGAGAAGACCAAGAAGCGCAGCACACATTTCCCCCAGCGCAAGTTTGCTGTCAAGGTGAGCCTAACCTCCCCCCAGGTCGATCGGTCGATGCTGGGTATCTCGTAACAGAAAATGGAGCATGGATGTGCTGACGTGTGTGGCTGTCAGGCTTGATTTCAATGTCTAGAGTGCTTGGGACGGCCACTTAAACGCGACGGGGTAGATGGGAAACGGGGTATAGGGGCGCGGCGTGCTTTTTTCCTTGATCAAAAAGGCTTCGAAACTTGCATCGCATGGCTCTGGGAATCTCGGTCTTGACTTGTACTTATTTCCCGGCTTGAGCCTTGTTCTGGGACGTAAAGTCTCAACGTAGGCGCGCTAGGTTAGCAGCCTATACTAAAACAAAAAATGAGGACATGATCAATTGCATCTTCTTCCTGCTGTCACCGTTTCCCAACACTCCCTGGTCTCCCTGCGTTGGGGCTTGCAGTAGTCAACGATGAAAGCTTCCAACAAAGCTATATACGGGCAGTTGGTTCTGCCTTGTACTCAGTTTGTCGGGTCCGGCTGTTGACAGAGTTCATGGGTGACATGATTATATCCTTTCAATTTTGAACGCCGTACTGCATAGACTATCCTGCACCCGTTTCCGCCCGTGTAACCCAATCACCTACGCCAGGTAATATATAATTATGTGCGAGGGATCCGATGAAAGACAAGCCCAAACGCCGTCGCTGCAACCGGAATAGCAGATTTCTGGTACTGCTACTGCTACTTCGGCATGCGCTTTTCGTATGCTTTCCAACGAACATGTAATCGTGCCCCTCGTTCAGATCGTTCGACATTGTTACCATGATGAGATCATTATCCATAACCAAGGGGAAAATGCATCGCGTCATAGCGAAGTGCATTATACACAGAGCCGTAATTGGTAGATGAGGGATTCGGTCAGGGTTCAGTCGGCCAGTCTTCGCTTTCGTGGATTTGCCTTCTCACCATGCTCTGCGGCGAGGTTGACGTATTCATCCACTTCTGATTGCTGCAAGTCCTTGTGACATGTGAGAATATGCCGTCTCAACTGGTCTTGTCTCGAGCATTCTTTGACAGTGCCTTGCTCCATGCAAATCAGGCATTTGTAGAGCGGTGGTTCGTGGGTGCGACGGTGCTTGGATAGATTGGACGACTCTGCAAATGTCTTGCCACAGTGCTCGCACTGCAAAGGCCTGTCCCCAGTGTGAGTTCTCTGGTGCATGGCTACAACACTCATTTGTCAGTCAAGAAATATTCGACGGCGGCAGATTGGAAGATGGAATGACGTACTACAGGCACTTTGTTGCTTGAAAGCCAAGCCGCATCCAGGCCATGAACATTTCCACGGAGTCTCACCAGTGTGAGTCCTCCTATGCTGCTCAAGAGCCTGTCTTCCAGATAGTCTCTGGCCACATATATCGCAGGAAACGGGCTTGACTATGTTTGTGTAAGTTTTGTGTGCCATGCAATCAAAGCGACACCCCCACTTACAAGCTGTGTGAACCTGCAAATGCCTCTCTAATTTGCTCTTTTGCGTGAAACACCGGTCCCTATTACAATCTTCCCATGTGCACCAGTAACCATCGTCCTTCTTGGGGCACGACTGAATGTGATGTTTCTTGCAGTGGTTGTGTAGCTCATCTTCGTTGGAAAACACTTGGCCACATATGAGCATCGGATCACCATGCGTCCACTTACACACGCATTGCGCTGAAGAGGTAGGAGACGCTTCCTCGTCATCGATGTCAAGGTCTTCCAATGGACCAGGGATGATAAGGCGGCCATCCAAACCTTTGGCTTGGCTTATGGTTGGGGACGGAGTGATAGAGGTGGTCTGACTAGCGGCGGTCAGGCTCCCGGACCAGTTCGTAGCAGGGGTAGACATGGCGGAGCCCGGTGGTTCCAGCAGCTTGTGAACCTCCTCATGCTGATGAAAAGGCGAAATCATTGAAGCAAAGGGCGTGTGAAATGGAACGTGGGCTTGGGGCGGTGATGGGGCTGCTTGCGTCCTGCTGCCACCAGCAAGCATCGACGGCAGGAACCTGTGCTGGTCCAGAACATGTTGAGCGTAGTCGTGTATGCTTTCGAAGCTGCCGCCGCATTGTTGGGCGTGAAATTGGGAACTGAGGGAATCACCAAAGGTAGCGGCGTTGCCGGCAGCAGTTATCGGCAAGGAGCACCTAGAGTTATAGATTACGGGAAAGTTGTCTGCGATACATGGACGGCTATGGGGTTGAAAATTGTCCGGGTTGTGATATTGAACGATATGGTCCACCATGGCGAATTGGGACATGTCTATGCCGTGTAACCAGTAGTTGCTATTGTCGTGTATCGATGCATCTGATGCATGTTGAGTCGGGGCAAAGGCTGCCGGGGAATAGTCGAATTGAGATTGCATGGCAGCAAAGTCCATATTGGAGTCGAAGCGTGAATACCCTTGCATGGGCAGCTCGTGGCCGTCGGTGACTTGGTTGTCGCCCAGGAACGCCAATGCCTCGGCGGCCTCATGGTCAACCGAGGGCATGAAGGATCCACGGGTAAGCGGTTCGGTGACGACGTCGGCAAGACAGTTGAGGTCGGTGCAAGGGCTGGCAGCTCTTTCGCAGGCCTGGTCAACACACAGCGGGCCAGAGGCACACTCTTCGCTGGCGCAGGGTTCTGCCGAGGCGGCACATGCCTCGCCAGAGCATGGCTCTGTGGCTTCGCAGGCATCATCGTCACAGCAGACACCATGGCCTGTGTCGCCGCACTGGCTCGGGCAACTGCTTCCGCAATCAGAACTGCACGACATCGAGGCTGCGTCGTCGTTCTTGTCAAGAGATCGATCCTGTATAAGATTCGCACAGGAAGGGTCCAGGTTGAGGAAGTCCAGGGGGAGGCAGCCAGCATCGTCGTACCCAGGAAAGGCTGCGTGGCTCCATTGTGGCGCACCGCGAGATGTTGAGCCGGAGGTGTTGGGCTGCACCTGCCGTGACAGCGAAAAGGCCGGGTACTTGTACCCAACATGGTGCGACTCGGACGTGTGTTTAGAAAACATGTGAGGCGGCAGACAGCCGTCGTGACAGGCAAAGGCGTCGTGTGGCACAGGAAAGTCGTGAAGTTGCTGGACGTCCATATCATTTATGTCCATGTCCATGTCCATGTCCATATCCATGTCGACGTTGTTGTCCGTGTCCGTGTCCGTGTCCGTTGGACAAGTGACGTCGAGTGCATCCTGAACCAGCCGAGTATCCAGACAAGGCGCAGATCCATCCATCCTCCCTGACCACTACCAGTAGTGGCGGTACCTGCTTGAACCGTAATTTGGTCTTGAGGCGGGGGAAACAATGCCTCAACTTGGAAACCCTCGGAGGGCAAGACGGTACCCGGTTCAAGAGCGCCCGCTGATAGACGAGTAGGGTGAAGGGGCTGGCCTAGCCGGCAGTAAACAAACTTGGGGGGAAGTGCCGGAGGACCGTTGGGGGATATGGCACAGGGTCCCGGCACACAAGCAGGTATGCGACGTTATATCATATGTGTAAGGTGTAGGTTGGGGAGGAAGCATGTGGCTGCGGCCATGACCTCGTCTGCCTTGAACCCGCCAACCACCTGGCAGCCGCTACCTCTTCAAAAGTACCCCGGCACAGCGTGGGCGCCCGGTTCCAGCACCTGATGCCGTCCTATGGAGGGTCTGGATGCGCAGCCCGCACCTGCTGAGGTGCGCAGGGCTGTTGGCGTGGGGCATAGGTGAGTACTGGGTATTGTTAGCTGGTCGTCGGTTTGCATGAGGACCTTGATGGCCGGGCTCCCCACGAACTTTGCTCGTAATGGGTCCTGCTCGACGTGGGGCGGGCCGAGTCTGACCAATTGCTGCTTCCCCCTTCAAAAGATTGAACAATGACGCCGCCTGTTGGCTTGTCCCTACCCTGTACCCATCGTTGTCATGTGGTTGGACAATTGCTTTGTCCATGAGGTACATGGGGCAGGAGGGCACGCATGCTAGCGGGTTATCTTTATATCTTCAATAAGAAGGCCATGGCCAAGGTAAGCGGGGACCTGGTGGTCTATATCTATTCATTATACACCGGTGGAAACCACTGAACTTTTCACTTTCACAGTCTAGCCACAAAATTGATTCGTTATCTCTGACCACGGAGTCCACTCCGTGCCGCCCTACTGGCCTTAACAATCGAGCTCCCAGTCATATTGGAATGTTGTAGCCAATGGCGTCGGCAAAAATCACGACGAGCCCAGCTCCTGCGAGAGCCATGAGGCCCACAGTTCTGCCCGCCGCCGCACTGAGGCCCCCAAGACAGATAACGAAGCAAGCTGCGTGTTGTGGGATCGGTTTACTGTCTAGCTACAGAACGAGGGACCTCGTCGATCAAAGGTTGTATGAAACGTGTACCATGCAGAGTCAACATTGAGCCTCTTGATGGAAAAGCCCCACACCATTCGATCATATCTCCAGAAGCCACTGATGGGGCCGTGATGCACAGGTTCCCATTGCAGATATTGTGTACCAGCAATGTCACAATCTCGATATATTTAACCCAAGTACCTGGCGTTCATGCAATCTGCAGATCCCATGCAAACAAACACCTACCTTGACCCGTCTTGCGGGTACTGCAATGTTTGTTTGCCCTCGGTGTCACGCATTCGAACATCTCATCTGTCATGTTCAGCCTCGAGTCACTGCCACTTCCTCTCCGCCAAGACGGCCGACCCAACATGATGCCCATGTCCTGGATATGTTCCTATCCGGATGGCCGTGGCAGTGACTTGTCCGCCAAGCATTTAAGACAACCCTGAACAAATCCTCCTGCTCATGCCACCCCCCCGGGCCG